>JAAGEH010002412.1:0-64609 GCA_011751065.1 Lasiurus cinereus | reverse complement strand
AGAGAGAGAGAGAGAGAGAGAGAGCTGATGTGATCATATTTCAGTAACAGAAACCCTTTCCCATCCAGAAAATTCGCAGGCACTGAAAAGACAGAAAATCATGTTATTTAAATATCTGAATGAGGCTAGGTCAGAATGCAGAAATGATGCTTACTCGGTCTGTTCTGAACTGTTACATTGTTGTTAATCATGAATGAGTCTCAAAATTTATGGAAACCTTGAAGTGAAACAGAAGACTAAGATTTTGGCATCAACTTTCATTTGAATCAAGCTTCTGGAGGGGAAAGGAAAAAAAAAAAAAGCTCATAGCTCATACATTGGACAGCAGGCTGCTGGGGCTACCCCGGGGCATCCGTGTTATTCTGTGAAATCACACTATATCATTAGCTCACATGTGCACAGGGGAGAAAACACATTAGACCATAAGATAATCGTCAAGCAGAGAAAATAAAATACGCCCTCAGGCATCCCATTTGTAATTCCCTGGAATCTGTGCTCACCCGGCTTTCTTTCCTGTACAATCCCTCAAGTTAATGCAAACCACTTTATGCAGCCACTACAAGGCCTCAGATCCCTGAAGTTTTGTAAGGTTAATTGATGGCCAGCT
The DNA here is from genome assembly GCA_011751065.1 of Lasiurus cinereus. NCBI lineage: Eukaryota > Metazoa > Chordata > Mammalia > Chiroptera > Vespertilionidae > Lasiurus > Lasiurus cinereus. The sequence goes on along the minus strand of JAAGEH010002412.1, from coordinate 64,002 downwards.
GAAGCAAATGCCTTAGAGAGGTCAATAAAAATCTCTCCTATCACAAAGTCTTCATCTATTGTACTCAAGATTCCATAGGTGCCATATGCCCGGTTTTCTGTGAAGCCTGATGAGAAAGGAGTCAGCAAATTCTTTGTCTGCAGGTAATTTGAACTGTGCATGTATAGAAAAATATATCAGTTTAAGAAACAATCCAAATAAGCCTTTGCTGAATCAAGTCTCTTAATTTCACTTCTGTGGAGGTGAACTACACAGGGACATTTCCCAAGCTGAATGAGGAAAGACATAAGCTAAGAACAGAAGTATTTACCTTGACTATTAAAGAAATGCCTAGCAATGAAATTTGGGCTTTTCACTGAGATTGTGTCTCAAGTTAGTATTCACAAGAAATAATTCTAAACCTTTCATTGCATCAATTAAGCTTCCATCAGATATTCATATTAGTAACTCCTGTGTGTATTTATGAGCATGAAAGCACAGTCCCCATCACCCAAAGAAAAATGGGTAAAAGAAAGAGTAATAATAATCTGATATTCGTCATCAGAGTTTTACTGTTTTAAATCTGTGTGGTTAATTATTTTAAAATATTATTTATATACTAGAGGCCCATTGCACGAAGATCCGTGCAATAAGCCTTTCTTCCCCTGGCTTCCAGAACTGGTTTTCTTCTGGCACCTGGGACCCTGGCCTTTGCTCTGACCATTGCCTTCCGCCTTTGCGCTGGCTGAAGTCTGCTGCCTTTGCTGCTGACTCCAGCCAGAGTCTGCTGTCTTCGTCTTCACTGCAGACAGAGTGTAGCTCCTATATATCCCTTTGCTCCCTGCCTTCCCTCTCGTAACAGGTGTCCTGCTCCGCCTGGCCACTCCACTCCTGAAGCTGCTGAGCGGTGGAGCCACAGCCATCTTTATTCATGTAATTTGTATATTCCCTCCTGATTGGCCGGTGGGTGTCATGGAAGTATGGTCAATTTGCATCTTTCTCTTTTATAAGTGTGCATATAAAATAATAATATAAATTATATATATGTGTGTATATGTGTATATAAATTTCTTTGGTATTTATCTCCATTTTCTAAGAAAACTTTTTTCAGATATTCCCAGAGATGAATTTCCTAATTATGTATGTACTAGAGGTCCAATACATGAAATTCATGCAAGGGGCTCTTCCCTTGCAGCCTTTGTTTCATCTGGAAGGTTGTCTGGATGGGGAGGGGGACCAGTTAAGAGAGAGGGACCATGGGTGGTTGGCTGGCCGCCCCCATCCCCTGCTTGAGCTCCCTGTTGAACTCCTACTCAAGGGGGCAATTTGCATATTAGCATTTAATTATATAATTATATAGGATGCCTGGACCAGGAATTGAATGCACAACCCAGGTTCTGGGAATCAAACCAGTTACTTTTTGATGAATATGACAATGCTCAACAAACTGAACCACTCAGGCCAAGTCATCAAATTTTATTCTTAAGTGGAAGATAAATACTATCATATCAAAATATTTTCTTTCATCACTAAAGTTGTAGCTTTAAAAAAAAAACTAGAAATGGCATGATATTTTTAAATAGTAGACACCTATAGTTCCTAGGTAAGTATCCAATAAAAATTAAAAACTAAACATAACATTATTAAACTTACAGAGAAGTATGCTGAAGAAAATTATAAATGAAACTGGACAATATGCACAAAGCGTTTACCATACCAAGGCAATGCACTTGGTATCATTGAGACATAAACATGATCCATCATTAGGACATCATAGAATATGATAAAAGTTGAGCAACAAAAAATATTTACATAACCATTCAGAACAACTGTAGGAAAGATGTCATTTGAAATATGCAGATAAATATTGCTGTAAAGAATTATAAAAAGGAGTTCTTGTTCAAGGAGCTCTTGAACAAGTTTTGTGAAATATTGGATTTGTACAAGAAACAAAAAAAAAGAACAGGAAAACAAAAATTTATGAAAAAAATGTTATATACAAGTATTCAGCAACAAAACAACAATATGATAGATGTAGAAATTAAGTGAAACAAAAGAATATTTAAGCATGAAATTATCTGGTCTTACAGTTTTAAACAACCAAAATTGCTGTTCCAGGAAAATAGGGTATTAAGGAAATTTAAAGCATACATTTATCAAAGAAAAAGGTAAAGGATAAAAAAGACTTAACTGTGATTAATAACTTTAACAATTCTCAGCCAGCTCTCCAACTCATTTCTTGTTTTGCATGCAACGGTCACAGATTCAGTAGAACCACACAGCCCATGAGAAATGGAAGCTACAGATGGGGGGAAATGTAGGCCACCTCTCTAAGTAATCATTGAGTCAATTGTTCCTCAGCTAATTTTCTCCTTACTCTCAGAGAAACAGATTTCTGTATAATTGCACTAGTGATTTTGTGCTATCAGTTTATCAAGGAATCAACAATCTGATTTCTGTTCATACCTCGTTGTAAATAAACTACCAGAGCAGCAAATTGATTTTATAGTTTTAAACAGTTTGATATATCAAAGCTAGATTGTCTTTTGGATATTTCTATTGGACACTTGGAATAGCATCTTTTTACAGAGAGAACATATTTACTCGTTTCCAGTAAGTGGTCTTTTGAATTACAAGATGAAAGAATTTTCAAACTAAATATTGGAAATTCAGATCTATATGTTGGTATTGATTTCTGTTGTAATCCCACAGTGCAGAAAATTTGTTGAAATTATCTCATAAGGGTAATTCTTTGAGAATATAAGCATGACTTTTTTTTTCCTCCCTTTATTTTCTTTTATTTCCAAAGAAATTACGCATTTTATTCTTATAACAGCTCAGCACATAAATACATATGACTTTAGAAATATCCTAATATATCTGAAGAATAAAAACATAAATTGAACCTTGAACATAAAAGCTTTTAATTGGCTTAAAGAAGTAAGTTATTAGCTCAAATTAATATAGAGAATTACAACAGAATATTGTGTATATGTGAATCATCATGATGGTTAATAGCACATATTGAAATAAAAAGGCAGTTTAAGTATGCTGACTTGATAAACTTTAAATTAGTCTATATTTTAAAATAATAGCCATATATTAAATACAAATATACAGTTAAATAACTTGATCATAGCACCTGCCTTAATACTCATAACTAATATTTTGATAGTGTTTTTTCTTTCTTTGGTTTTATACACAATTTTCTAAATATCACAATAAGAAAATTTTCAACAGTTCTGTCTTTTGTTGTGGTATCTTCATTTAAAAATAATCATATGATTTCACTCATATGTGAGATATAAAAAACTGAAATACACACACTGACAACAGTAAGGTTATTACCAGAGGGAAGGGTGAAGAGAATAAAGGGTAAATAGGGCCAAATATATATGGTGACCAAAGATTATTTGACTTTGGGTGGTGGACACACAATTCAATATACTAATCTTGTATCACAAATGTGCATTTGAAACATGTATAATCTCATTAACAACTAGAGGCCAAGTGCACGAATTTGTTTATGGGGGGATGAGGTGGGGATTGTGGGAGGTGGGCCACTGGCTCTAAGGAAGAAGCTGACCCTCAGTCCCCCTAGGAAAGGGGTCATATCCACTGCTACCCACCTAGAGCTGAAGGCATCAGCAGAGTTGGTAGAGGAGGCGATGGTCACCAGGCCAGGCATGGAAGAAATAATCACTGGATATAAATGCTGCCCCACCACTGCACAATTCCCCACCTCCCCCACTCCTCCTTCTCTCACTGCTGCATCACCGCTGTAGGTGGGCAGCCCCTGGGGAAGGGAGAGAATGGGATGAGACAAACCCTTGTGTCCATAGCTGACTTTCAATAGATTGCAGTGAGGGAGCTGCTCTGTTACAAACCCCAGCACAGAAGCAGGTCATCTATGAATGATTTATCAACAGGGACTGATGAGGGCCGGCCAGCTGGGGGAAGGGACCAGGGGAGGTTGGCCAGCAATGGGAGGTTGGCTGTGGAAGCGCACTGACCACCAGGGGGCAGCTCCTGTGTTGAGTTTCTGCCCCTTGGTGTTCAGTGTGCATCGTAGTGACTGGTGAACCAGTTGTTCCAGTCGTTTTGGTCCTTAAGTCATAATGGTAGCTTAGGCTTATAGATAGATAGATAGATAGATAGATAGATAGATAGATAGATAGATAGATAGATAGATGCCACCCCAATAAATGCAAATAAAAATAAAAGGATTTCACTAAAGTAAGTCATCATTTCTTATAGCCCTGATTCTCCTCCCACCAAAATTACAAAATTTTTAATATCACAGAGATTAAAAAAAAAACAGAATAACTCAGAACATTTATCTTAGCTTATCCCTAATGTGTTGTATTTTTTTTTCCACATGAAAAGAAAAGTTCAAATCTACTTGGGTGTATCTGAAAACAATCAAAGCATCTGGACCTTAGTGGTCTAGGAAGGATGTACTTCAGTTCTAGTTCACAAATATGAGTTAAACTTCTGGGGGTGTTCATGGTACTCAATAAATAATTTAAGGACCAATTGTGCCCACAGGCAGTGTGGCAAAGGCCAATACATCATAAAATGAAAAATAAAGAGCTCCAAGCTCTTATTTTAGGTGATTCTATTTAAATTTGAGTAAGAAAAAATAATAATTTCTAAAATTTTTCAAACAAAAGCTTAGGATACAACACATTTGCCAATACTCACCTAAATAATTTTATCTTGCTATAGAGTGAATATTATGTCTAGGATATATAGACCTGACAAAATTATAGGGTTGGAAAATAGTGATGACAGGTTTTAGTACTGGAATGAGGAGTTGGCTATAAAAGATCAACATAAGGCAATTTGGGGGAGAAGGACCTGTTTTGCATCATGACTACTAGGGAGAAAACACAGCTCTAAGTATTTATCAAAATAGAGATCTGTACCCTACAAATGGTAAATTTTACTGCATATAAGTAAGGAAAAACTAGAAATAATGATAAGAGGTTTATTAATAGAAAATATTACTAGTATGTTCTTAGTTAATATCAGATACTACAAGTGTCAATTAGTCATTCTATTTTTTTGTGCTTTGTCCATATCTTACCCACAACTTTAGACTATAATCAAAACCTTCATTTCCAGTAAAGAAGAAAGGCCAAAATATGAGTGAGAGTCAGGGGGAAAAAAAGAGAGAGGGAGAAAACCTCTATAATAATTCTACTTTAATACATTCATTCAAAAATTATCTAACTTCTAGTATTAAAAATATAACATGTAAAAATACCAATATGCATAAAAAAGCTAATTTAAAATATCAGCAAATACAATGGGATGTGAAGGTTCTGATAAGTGCCATTCAAAAGTGGCCATAAAATATATATATATATTAAATTTTCTGTAGCTTTAAAATTGATATGAAATTATTATTAAATAATTTTTACTCCAAACAAATACCAGGCAAAATACATAGTAAAATAAAATGTAATAGTTATTCTTCAATTTATACCACTTGAGAGTTCCCATAACTAGCTTTGCTTTAATCAATAAATTTAAAAGGGTAAAAAACTCAATTTCTTCTTTTAACTATTTATTTTTCTAAGTATAATTCTTATATACAATATATAGATAGGTTTTATTTTTCAGCCCAATCTGACAGTCTACAACTTTTGATAGATTTCAAACCATGTTCATTTGACTATTGATTTCCTTCAATCAATAAAACATTTTATTTTGTACTGTCATTTTGCTCCTTTTCCCTCATATACCTATTTTTATAACTTACTAGAGACCCACTGCATGAAATTCATGTATGGGGATTGGGGTGACAGAGGTTGTCCCTGTGCCCAGCCTGCACCCTCTCAAATCTGGAAACCCTTGAGGGATATCCAACTGCCCATTTAGGCCTGATCCTGGTAGGATCGGACCTAAATGGGCAGTCAGACATCCCTCTCACAATCCAGGACTGCTGGCTCCCAACAGCTTACCTGCCTCTGCCTGATTGTCCCTAACCACTTCTGTTTGCCAGCCTGATCACTCCCTAACCACTCCCCTGCCAGCCTGATTAACATCTAACTGCTCCCCTGCTGGCCCAATTGTCCCTAACTGCCCTCCTCTGCTGGCTCAGTCACCACTAACTTCCCTCCCTGTTGGCCTAATTGACCACAACTGCCCTCCCTTGCTAGCCTGGTTTCCCCAACTGTCCTCATCTACCAGCCTGGTCACCTCCAAGTGCCCTCTCTGTAGGGCACCTTGTGGTGGCCATCTTGTGTCCACATGAAGGCAGCCATCTTTGACCACTGCAGGCGACAGTCTTGTGTCTTGGAATAATGGTCAATTTGCATATCACTCTTTTCTTAGTTAGATTTTGAATATCCAGTCTCTTGCTAATGACACATGAATTTAAAAAAAAAAAAAAAGTTGGGGCGGGGGGATTCTGTACCACTTTACATTTAAGCCTTAGATATTTTGAAACTTTAAATAATAAGAAGACTCATTAAACAACCTGGAACTTGACCCCTTGTTCTGTCCAAAAAGAAAAATATTCTCATTTCAGTGTTCTAGGACAGTGGTCGGCAAACTCATTAGTCAACAGAGCGGGGAACTTTGGTTTGCTGACCACTGTTTTAGGACATTGCTGACTCAATTTATTAAACAAGAAATAACAGCCAATGTTAAATTATTATAACCTGAGAAAGGTTGAGCTCATTTGTAGCTTTGAGCAGAGAGAAAAGATGTAACTCTGTCACATTATAATGTCATCTACTTAAATATCTCTGAAGTTTCACCTACAGTGTTGAAGCAAATTATCAAGGAAGTTGACAACACTACCCTTTTCTTTCAGTGGCCAATAACTGGATAATACTATTTCTCTCTATCTAGCAATGTCCTGGTTAGTGCATGATGTGTTGCTGTTGTCTTCACAAAAGCTCCCTTGTTTTAAGAGCTCCTTTCTGAAATGTCAAAGATGTTAAACTTCATAATTTTAATTTTGTATTTGACTTACAGACAAAAAAATTGTTCAACATAAATTCATGGCTAAGAACTAAAGTTTAATGGTCTTTAACTTTAAGTCTTTCTTTTTTATTTATTTATTTTTCTTTATTGATTTTTAGAGAAAGTGGAAGGGAGAAAGACAGAGAGAAACACTGATGTGAGACAGCTACCTCTTGCACACTCTTACCAGGGATGGAGCCCACTGAAAGGGAATAAAACTGAGTATCTTTTATTTTTTTAAATATTTTTTTTTTAATTTCAGAGGAGAAGGGAGAGGGAGAGAAAGATGTAAACATCAATGATGAGAGAGAATCATTGATTGGCTGCCTCCTGCACACCCCCTACTGGGGATCAAGCCTGCAACCCAGGCATGTGCCCTTGACCAGAATCAAACCCATGACTCTTCAGTCCACAGGTTGACACTCTATCCACTTAGCCATAATGGCTAGGGCTTAAACTGGCAACCTTTTGGTGCATGGGAGGATGCCAACCAGTTGAGCTACACCAGCCAGAGCAACAAAAGTTTTTCTTATTTTATTTTTATGAATTTTTATTGATTTTTAAAAAGGAAGAAAGAAGGGTAGAGAAATAGAAACATCAATGGGAGAGAAATACCATTAGGCTGCCTTCTGCATGTCATTCACCAAGGATTGGCCTATATATATAACCCAGGCACATACCCTGACAGGAAATCTACCTGGTGACTTCTTGATTCAGTGGTCCATGCTCAATCATTGAGCCACACAGGCTGGACAACAGAAGTCTTTCTTAATCTAGTGAACTTAGTAATGTAAAATTTTGGGAGCTATTTGTTTTCCTATATATGTAAGATTTTGCATTAGTACTTGCTATGACCAAAGTGGAAAGTTACTATTTATATGATTTCAAAGATATTACATAAGAGATTGGTCGATAATTTTTGAATATTACTTTTAACCATCCTAGGTGTCTCAATCTTTCCTTTGGCTTCTTAGGAATGTGAGTTCTTAAATCTCATATGTGAATTAATTTGTAGTGACACTACAAGCAAAGTATTGCAAATTCTGATTTATATACCATAAAATGGCCAAATACTCAGTAGGAGAAATAATAGACCTATCATAACCCAGAAATTCTTAAATACACAAATTGGAATTTGCATTCTTACACATTTTTTTAAAATTGTTTTCTCTTTTGATTTAGACAAGTCACATCAGTAAATCCGTATTTCGTCATGTCTTTTTCTTCACTTGTTAATTCCTTAAAGTGGTATGTCTTCTAGACCACCAACTTCCTCCATGTTATCTCCCTATGCTATAAAAGTCCACATCCAAATGATATTTTATAAACATTTACGTGCTAATTTATTATGCTGTTCATGCTCCTCATTATTTTACTGACTCAAATTTCCAAATACTTTTTTTTGTCATTTAGTTTTGAACAGAATTAAAGTTTTAGGTTTTAACTTATTTTCACAGTTTGAATTTTATTTTATTCAAGAAAACACAATTATATTTTGGTTGAAATATAAGATAGAAAAATTTAATCTTTTGAAAAGATCATTTTTATACACAACATTTATAAAGAAAAATACATATTTTTTTACTTTTATGAAAGCTTTCTATCAAAACTTCAATTCTGCATTCACCATGACAAATAAAATTATAAAATATATTGTTTTAATTCAACCAATTATCTTATTATCCTTAGATAAAATTCATCTGCTATTGTGGTATATACATTTAAAAATAATTGCACTTGCATTGTTTTATTTGATATTGAAATAAACTTCTGATGGAGTGTACCAACACCACACTGGCCAACTCTTCCAGCTGCCTTCCCCAATATCTCAATTTTACATTTCATGACACAGAATCAATGAGATAAAAGCTTGTTATGCATCTACTAAAAGAAAAGTTAAGACTAATATTTATACGTCCATGGTGGAATGATCCTTTCTCCACATGTCTATTTTATTGTGTGAGACAAGAGAAAAAATGAGGCTTATTATTCATTAATTGTCCCATCATATTAAATGTCTCACCAGAGTGAATAATTTAATGACTTGATATTTATTTTAAAACTATCAATATTGCAAGCAGAGGAACTAGATGAGTCATTGGATATATTTTACAATTTTATACAAATACATGTCACAAAATAAAAACTTTTTTTCTTTTCCTATCTCTCAAGATAAAAAACTAATTTGCATATAAGTTATCAAAATTAAATCAAAATCTTTATTTACCCAGCCTACATATGTAAGTCAATTGAGATATGGTTCAGACAGAAATATGTCATCATTTTGAAATTTTATCTGATTTAAAGCAGGTTATTGATTTTTAAATAGTACAACACAATTGAATATTAACCCCAGAAATTATTCTAAAAAGGTTTTTAAATTTCTGTAATAAAGTTGTAATCATATTTTGGTTTTCATAATGTTTAATAATATTTTACATCAATATGTAGCTCATTCACAGAAGTAATTTTAATTGTTAGAGAATTGGTGGTTTGTTTATTGTTTTGCTTAGTTTTGTAGATGGAGTAGACAATCAGAAGATCTTTATTTTGTTTTTGTTGCTTATTCTCAAAAAGGCCAAACAGAGGTCAGCCTTTCTGTAAAGGGCCAGTAGTTATCATTTTGGGCTTTGAGGGTGAAAAGGAAAACCGAAGATATCATGAAAGTACTTAAATATTCATTAAAATGTAACCATTTACAAATGTAAACATCATTGTTACCCTGCAAGGACATTGAGCTGGACTTGGCCAGTCAGTTTCACGACCATTGCTTTAGGTAATTGATTAACTTTCTTTGAGCCTTAGTTTATAATATTACTTAATATTAATTGACCTTACCTCAGCTTTGCCATCAGACAATCAGGAGTGATATGCAAATTAACCCAACAAAGCTGGCTGTTTTCACTCTGCCCCACCCCAGGCCTCTCAGGGCCTCAGGGCAGCATTGGAAGGTGGGACTAGAGCAGAAAGAGGCAGATCCTGGGCCTGATAGGATAGGGGCTGGGCCAGAGTGGAAAGGCAGTGCTGGCATCCAGGAAAAGGAAAGCCCATTCTAGGATGAATCTTGGTGCATCAGGCTTCTAGTCAGTAAATAAAAGGCTAGGAAAGCATCTGACAGAAATATGGGAATTTGAAAGAAGCATGAGATTCAGATTTAAATCATTTTTCTGCTGGTTACTTGCAAAACCAAATATATATATATATAAAAGCCTAAGTGACCAAATGACTGAACAACCAGTCGAGTGGTTGCTATGACATGCACTGACCACCAGGGGACAGATGCTTAATGCAGGAGCTTTCCCCTAGTAGTCAATGTGCTCTCACAGCCAACCACCTGCAGTCCCTCCCTCTGTCCAGCCAGTCCCAACCTCCTGTGGCCTCTCCCCCAGACAGTCAGCATCCCTGTATCCCCTCTCCCCTGGCCATCGTCCCACAGCCCCATTCAGCCCTGATCTCTGGCCAGGCGGAGGGACCCCACCCCATCCATGCATGAATTCATGCAGTGGCTTCTAGTTCTCAATAAAAACCTCCAAATTCTCCTTAGTGCTAAATCAAGTGTTTATTTTATAGTCCTCATTTTAGCTCTAGACAGCTTTTGACTCCAATAATAAGCCTTTCTTAGTTGATAAGCACTCCCTTCTTGGTATCTAGGGCAGTGGTTGGCAAACTGCATCTTGTGAGCTACATGCGGCTTGAGAGCCGAAGTTTGCCACTCTGTTGACTAATGAATTTGCCAACCACTGCATTAGGTAAAAACAATTAAAAAACATTTCAATAATGTACTGATGTCTTTAAGCTGAAGTCAAAACTTCTGGATAAAGGTAATGCCTTAGCAGTGGTCAGCAAACTCATTAGTCAACAGAGCAGCAAACCGTGGCCACAGTTTGTTGACTACTAGTCTAGGGCATCATTTTTATATCAGGTTGCCATTACAGGACTTTCTCAAATAGCAAAACTCAGAGACAGGAACTCATGCTACATTACACATGCTAAGGTCTTCCATGAAATCTCTAGTCCTGTGCTGATAGTAATGAGGAGAGAGTCTGAACTGAACATTCAGAAGAAAATCATTTCATGTCTAATCTTCATCTCATTTGGGTCTGGGAACAGGAAAAACATCCTATCATTCTCCAGAGCAACCTCTACTCCTACAAACTCCTTTCAAAATAATCTCTTCTGATATATAAACATTTAGTCTTCTCTAAAACAGGTCACATCTGGGATTATGATGATTTAGGATACATCTTTTATCTTTTAGCAATTTCCATGGGAATCCATGACTTTCAAGACTTTGTGTCTACTTTTAAAAGGGGTAAAAACCCATCTGACTTGGCTCAGTTCATTGAACCTATGAACCAAGAAGTCACCCAGTTCCATTCCCAGAAAGGGCATATGCTTAGGTTGTGGGCATGATCTTCTGTGGGGGTTGTGTAAGAGGCAGCCAATCAGTGATTCTCTCTTCATTTATATTTCTATATCTCTCTCTCCCTTCGTTTCTGAAATCAATAAAAATATATATTTAAAAAAATAAAAATCCTATCTAATAAAAGAGTATTATGCAAATTGGCAGTACATCCACTGGACCAACAAGCCACGCCCACCAGCCAATCAGGAGCGAGTATGCAAGTTAACCCAACCAAGATGGCTGTGGCCACAAAGAGAGCGGGAGTCTGGTGATAGAGGAAGCCAAGCTTTCCACCTGCCCTTGCCTTCGACCTCAGTTTAAGGTAACAAAGTTTCAATTATAGAAGATAAATAAATCCCAGATACTAGGGCCTCCACTTGGGTAACCAGTGGGTATGGCTGGCCTGCAAACCACCACAGGCCCTTTGCCCAGGTCACCTCATGCCCCAAGGGAACCCCCACCCTGATCCAGGATACCCTTCAGGGCAAATCAGCTGGCCCCTACCCTGCACCAGGCCTCTATCCTATCTAATAAAAGAGTAATATGCAAATCGACCATCACTCCAACACACAAGATGTCTGCCCCATGTGGTCAAAGATAGCTGCCCCCATGTGGACACAAGATGACCAGCAGGGGAGGGCAGTTGGGAGGAACCAGGCCCGCAGAAGAGGGAAGTTGGGGGTGACCAGGCCTGGTATGGGAGCAGTTAGGCATCAATCAGGCTGGCAGAGGAGTGGTTAGGGGGCAATCAGGAAGGCAGGCAGCTGAGCAGTTGGGGGCAACCCTGGATTGTGAGAGGGATATCTGGTAGGATTGGGCCTACACAGGCAGTTGGACATCCCTCAAGGTGTCCTAGATTAGAAAGGGAGTAGGCTGGGCTGAGAGACACCCCCCCATGCATGAATTTCATGCACCAGGCCTCTAGTAAATAAATAAAAGGGAGAGGATAACCTCCTCCTCACTTGACATTAAGATGGTTACATTTCATTAGCAGGAGCTTATTGACATAATCAAAGTTACATGGATGTTCAGATATATGTAGAAGGCTGTTTATGGATGTTCAGTAGGCAGACATTTGACCATACTTGCCCTTCACCTATCGTTTACCAGCTCTAAATCCATCCAAATGGACAACACTTTGTTAGGCTGCAGCTGGGACTCTGCCAACTATATTTCTTTTTGGGCTGCCAGTTTTTGGTCAGGTTCTAACAGTGGAAGGCACCAGAGGGAAATGGGAAAGCAGTCGTGACACTTGACTGCACCCTTCCCTTCTTTTCTCAGAGCGGGCCTCATCCCATATCATCTGACATGTTAGCAGCAGCAGTTGTCAGCGCCCTTCCTCAAAGGTCTGACTGATTTCCAGTTTCACTGTATTTTTCACCCAAGATTCCAAGTTATGAGTAATCCTATCTGTTTCCTGGGGGTAAAAACTGCTTCTTGCTATTATTACTCCACTGTTCCTTTCTTACTGTTTCAACCTTCCATACCTACAGTTCTATCTATCAAAGTTCTTTGTTGAAATGTACAGTGAGAGTTTTATTTTCCTGTCAGAACACTGGCTTATATAAAGAACACACTAAATTTTAGCAACATTTAGATAGTAAAGAGATGATTAATGGAAATAACAAGACAGCAATGGATCACCTGAAAGTAGAACAGGAGGTTTAAAGTAACAATCATAATTTGAAACTTAAGAGCTACACTGTTGTGTGTCTACAGATGGCCAGCATTGTGCCAAGAGCTCTATGTTTAACTCCTCACAAAAGCACTGCATGGTATGATCTCTACTTCACTGGTGAGGAAATTGAGGATCAGAGAACTAAACAACTTGCACAAAATCTCAAAGCAAGTACATGGCAGGGTTGATATGGAAGCCCACTTCTATTTGATTTAAACTTATGCCAGTTTACCTCCCAAGAAAGACATCATTAGGAAAACAGATAGAAAGGCTGTAAGTGATGCCACATACAGAAATACTGATCAAAGGTTTGCTTCTTTGACCATACAAATATAGTGCACACACACACATCAACACAGAGTTTGTAAAAAGAAAGATAAGTACCAGTTGGAGACTGTGAGAATAGAAGTATGAAAATTCAAGGAACATATTTGAGATCAGAAGGGCATGTCTTATTTAGGGACACTTACTCAAGTCTATTTGAAAAAGTGACTATGATTTTAACACCTCAGGCAAATTCATTTCAAGTCATATATTTATGTTCAGCTACAAAAAAAAAAGTAATGTGGAAAGACTTAATCTAATTTTAAGGAATTTTGTTAAATACTGCAGGGCCAGACTCTGCAGTTGCTCAAAAGAGCTCAATTAATTAAGGGAAAAATGTAATTCCAAATCTGGGATCAGGGACTTGGAACCAGGGGCAGGATTTGGTAGTTAGTGACGGTGGCAACTGTAAGAGAGGCAACTGAGAACAATATGGCTGAGAAAAGCCAATGTAGGCAGCATTTGTGACATTTAAGCACTGGTTATTTTGATGGCTGGTGAGAATCACAAAACATAAAATAAACTGAGTTATTCCTGAGTCTTGATAAAATCTTTTCCACTGTCACATGCCCCATATTCTGGCCACATTTGACCCCTCTCTTAAGGATTTAATGCATTGTGGGCTCACCTTTACATGATTTTTAATAAAATGCTGTTACCAAATCCCCCATCTGACTACTAGTAAATTTACTCATCTTCAAATGCCAAAACAAAATGTTTCTGTTTGGTGAAATGTTTTAGAAATTATCAGAAAAAGTTTGTGTTTTCCTAAGAGTTTATCAAAATTCTTTTTATTCTACTTTCTATTTCAGATGTATTTCATCATTCCCATGCCTTCTCCCAACACTCCAGGTATGGATAGGAAATTCATCTTCTGCATTTTCTAAACCTAAAATGGTGTCTTGCAAAAGACAGTTGCAATATAATATTTGTTGAACAAATTAATAGAATGAGTTAATAAATTAAGTACACAAGTGTAACTTGGTTATCTGATTACAAAGAACAAACTATTCTACTGACAATCCTATATAATAAAGAGGTAATATGCAAATTGACAATCACTCCAACACACAAGATGGTTGCCCCCATGTGGTCAAAGATGTCCACCACATGTGGACACAAGATGGACACCACAAGATGGCCAGCATGGAAGGGCAGTTCGGAGGGAATAGGCCAGCAGGGGAGAGCAGACCTGGTTCCCCCTAAATGCCCTCTCCGCAGGTCTGGTCCCCCGCAACTGCCTTCCCCTGCAGGCCTTGTAGCCTCCAACTGCTCTCCCTCCACATGCACAAATTTCGTGCAGCGTGCCTCTAGTTAAATATAAAGTGAAATACACAGGGAAATGAATAATTACAAAGACCCAGAAACAATTACTCTGCTACAATTTAAAATTTTTTAAAATATAATCAATTAAAGCAGTGCTATATGTTAATGATTTCAAGCAAATTAAGCAACTTGGGCATTCAACTAAGCTGTTTAATTACCTGTGTCCTTAAGTGTTACCAATTATCTGTCTCTTTTATATGAAAAAATATGGCTGTAAAATAGTAAAGCATCACTACTAGACACGAAAAATGATTAGTTAATTAGTGAAGAAGATAAAACTGCTTTCTTTTAAATGAGCAAAATGGCATATAGCATCACCTAGAGCATAGATTAAGAAATAAGTAATTTTGGGTAAAAAGGTTATTGAATTAGAGATTTCTACAAATTAACAACAAATGCAGGCTAACCCATACTTTGACAGGAGATGGACAGAACAAGAAACTGGAAAATACTCGGCTATATGTAGTGTGTTTTGTGTGTGTTTTTGTTCAATCCTCACCAGAGGATATTTTTCCATTTATTTTTAGGAAAAGTGGAAGGGAGAAGGAAAGACAGATAAACATCGATTTGAGAGAAGCACATCAGTTGGTTGTCTCCTGCACAGGGTTGGGTTCGGGGAGGAACCTGCAATGCAGATATGTGCCCTTGATCAGAATCAAACCTGGGACCCTTTAGTCTGCAGGCTGACACTCTATCCACCAGCTAGGACTATGTAGTTTATTTGGATGAATTTACTATAACTTAATATTCTTTTCCCCAAGTTTTCAATAATACTGTACTTAGTAACTAACAGAAATACTTGCATTCTGATTACTCCAGATAACTAATGTATATGAATAAAGAGATTTTTTTTACCATGATTCTTATTCAATTAATTCTTCAATTTTTAATACTATGAATCTCTTTACATATCTGGCAATATTTCTCTCTTTGTTCAAAGCTCAAAATATGCTATTGACCAAAAAGAAAGAAAGAAGGCTGGATAGGTAACATTTTTGTTGGAAATCATAAGAAAAACAACTTTTATGCTACCGAAAATTTCTTCCTTATCATACTAATACATTTTAAATTTTTTGGTTTCTGATTAGCAGCTGAGAAATTTAGAATATTAAATGTGTTTCTTTCTTGATAATTACATATTAGTGAAGAAGTAAATATTATTTGTATAAACTACTTATTTCCTGAAGCTAGACTAGAACTATCAGGTTCTAAGACATAATTAAACGCTCCCCCTTACATTTGACCAATGATTTGTCCATTTATCAAGCTTTCATTGATGACCTAAATAGCTTAATTGCCTATCCCTGCAATAGAGGAAAAGAATGACAGTGCAAAAAGAGACATAATTAAAGTAGCAGAAAGCAGCAAATATGAACCGAGGACCATGACATTGTAGAATTCTTTCACCTCTCCAAGGATGTTTCATCTTCAGAAAATGAGATCATTAACATCGGTGGTACAGGTGTGTTGTAAACATTTAGTTTGGCAGAGATTGCAGCCATTTGCTCCTGAGAATTCTACATTTCCCAGACCATGTGGAGTAAATGTAACCACATGCCTATGTTCTGGCCAATGATCTTAATCAGGAAAATATTCTCCCAAGGAGTGCACTCATCTTTTCCTTCTAACTTCCTGGTGGCTTGAATGTAATCATGTTAGGTATAGCTCACCCAGCAACCTTGGACTATGATATAGTCTTGAAGGTTACTAAAGCACTGGAATGGAAGGAATCTACTTGTTTCCTTGTCTCTAGGCATTCAGCATCATCTAGTGCAAACTGATACAAATTACAATTCCTATACTATAATCTCAGGATGATTTTAAAAGAATAGAAATTGAAGGCAAGGATAGACTATAAAAAGTCTCTTACCCTTGCTAAGACAAAATATCCTAAATTCACAAGTCAGAGTGGCAAATGAGATTGGAGACTTCATGGCTAATTTAAAAATATTTAGAATAGAAAGGCAAGGCCTTTCAAGAGGCTAAAATGACATGAAGTAATGTATGAATAGAGATTCTGAACCAGAATGGTAAGCAGTATATGATATTATTCATCAGAATAGGGATTTAAGAGTAATGAAGCTGTTGCAAAAGAAAATAGTAAGTTTGACTTTAGACATGTTGAACTTGGGGTGCTGGTACAAGACTTTGGTGAAAATGTAAAGCAAATTTCACAGCCTTATACTTCCTTATTTGTAAACTTAAGTTGTAGTCAACTTATCAAAATTATCCAATAATTCATTCACAAATTTTTCTTAAGTACCTACTTTATACTTGCCACTATTTCAGGCTCTTATGATACAGCAGTGCTCCTGTTCTCAATAAGACTTGTTCTAATAACATGAAGAAGATAACTTCATTGTAAAGGGATCTTCCCTGTTATGGTAGCACAGTATTCACACTGATACCTTGGCATTACCTAATATCTTAGCCAAAGGTTACTTTTTAATATAATTTCATATTTTTGTGTGTGTTATACCATGAAGGAGCTAGTTGCTTAAGCTTGAATTTTTAAAACAAAAGAGTAATAGAAATAAGGGTGCAGGACAGAAATGAAAGGAAAACAGCCTTACACATTCCACTGATTTTAAGCAATAATTTCCTGAGTAAAATCTGGAGCAGGGCTTTGAAATTGTAGACATTAATAAAGCCCATTTCTTCCCCTTGCTAGCAATTTGGAGAGTGTACCTGTATTATTGCAAGCATAAATTCGGCCCCAGAACCATGTAAAGCTCTATTAATATTTATTACCTCCTTTCTTTGTTTCATGCGGTTTCAGTCAAGATCCTTATTTTGTTCATGGGGGAAAATACTTAAAAGCATGCAATTTTGAGATTGCTGAAAAGTAAATGATTATTCTCAGTAAAATACACATATTTATATTGGTTTCATTGGTTCATGTTGGTTTTATTAATCACCTCCAGCAATCTTTGCACTCTTTAACTATTTTAGTGACACAGAACTCCTCAAACAGAAAATCAGTAATACTTCTTTCCTGCAATTGTATAACAGAAATATGAAACTATAGTTTAGGATGAGCTTCTGACTAGATAAATGGTTTTGAACCAAGTCATAAACTTCAGATGACTGAGCATCTCAGTCCACTAAAATATTGATGTCTTGCTTCAAACATTCCATAAAAATACCAACTTTGGTTCCCTGAACTTTTCTAACATTTTTTTAAGATTTCCATATAGGTGCTTTGGGAGGCTTTCAGTAAACTTTTTTATAAGTATCCCAGTTGCTTATTTCACACACCATGGATTACAAAGTGACTCTAATTGGTATAACACTGGCTGTGCACTACAGAGTTGCTTGTTGTGGGTTTAAATAATTAGGGGTGGAAGTGTTGGATTTAACACGGAGATCAATAGGACATAGTCACTGATTAGCCACCAATCTCAACTTTTTTGAAGGGCATAAATGAGCTTGAAGAGAAATATTAATTATAGTTGAAATACCTCCTTTTTATAGAACAATCTTAGGCTTTTCAAAACGTTTCATCATTTTCAACCTTATAACACTCTGCGAAGTAACATTTGAAAACAGGCAATAGTCATGATTATAATGGAGAGCTTTATCTTTAAAAATATTTAAAAATTTTATTCACATCATGTTCATATTACTTATGAAAGTAAGTATGTTGGTCCTGTTGTTTTGTGTTTAAAATATGTGCTTTTGGATATATTATTTAAGTTAAAATATTCAGTTATGCCTTCCTGATTTGTTTATTCTGCAGTTAGTGGCTATAAAATATGCATAGGTAATATTAATTATTTCAAGAACTTCAAAAATAGCATTACAAGTTACAAATTATTAATTATGCATTTATTTATTTAAGATTGATTTGTTTTTTAATAATTTAATGAATTTAAGAGGGCATAGTTGTGGTAGAATAGATTCGTTATTTAATGAAGTCTGTAAACAGATGAGCAGCCTGAGTCAGGCCCAGGACATAATGTCTATTAATACATATGACCCAAGATAAAGGGCTAGGTACTTTGGTTCAGAACCCAGCTTTGCCATTTAGTAGCTGAATGACCTTGAGAAATCTAACAGTTACTAATATCAGTTTCCTTCTTTGAAAATATACTTCTGTCTGCCTCACAGGAAAAATATGGGTCTTAGATATGATCATTTATATCAAAGCACTTTACATTTCAAGTCCATGAGAAAAATGCAAGTTATTAATACTCATGCCCTGTTGTTACTACATTTTTGTGGATTACTGGAGAATAATCATATGCCATATGTTCCAGATGGGTCAGTCGATCTCATCTGTTCTCATTGCTTGTGAATTGAATTTCATCATTTGGGATATCTGATCCTATTTATCTTCTGTTCTCATATTTCTGGTCTGTCTTTATAGTTCTTGTCAGGGAGATGATAAGTTGGTTGACTTTGAAGGATCTAAATAGTGGTTCTACCACAAAACTTTAGTTCTGAGAATTTGGATGGTGCTTCATGAGCCATTCCCTAAAGTATATTATCTAGTATAATATTGAGGAAATAACAAATATACTAAAAAACTGAGATGGGATTTACAGTGACTCACCATCTCCATTTGTTTTTCTCAACCCTGCTCTTCTATTACTGATAGAAGGTCCTCTTCTATTGCCATCATTCTTTGATACAGGTCTGTGAGTGAGTTAATCCTGAAGGAAAGTCAAGATATCCATAAATTCTAAAGACATATCATTCATTATCTGCCTCACTACTTCTGTTAAAAAGAAAAATACTTTCATGAGAATTGACCAACCCTGTTAAATGACATTGGGTTAATGTTATATTTATTAGGAATGTGGCTTTGCCCAATTTTATCTTTCCTCATTTTTGTGGTTGGGAAAATACCAGAATTTGAGGTCCCACTCAAATTTTAATATATTGCTGTTTAGCTTGCTTTGAAGGATGTTCATTGTATAAACATGGATATAAAAATAATGCAATAATATTTTCAATTATGTTTTATTGTTCCTTAATAGTGCTGCTCTTTTTTGCTAATCAGCTGACTTTATTTTTTAATTTCTTTATTAATTAGATATTATATATGTATCCTTACTACCCTAATACCTCTCCATCCCCCACAAGTGTAGCTCTTTTAATGTGTCATGGTTTTTCTGCCTCAATTTTTTCCCACTCAACTCTTTTCCTTAATCATGAGTGTTTTAAAATTTATTCTAGTGCCTCTATTATCATTTTCCTTAGGCCTTTTATTCAAAATGGCAAACACCATTTAAAAATTAATAAAAATGGATAGTGTACAAAACATTTTTTCCTTATTAGCACTAAAATAATTTTGAAATACTGATGGACTCTGAAAGGATGATTTGTAAATTGTAAAAGACATTTCTAGGTAAACATATCGTCAGATTCTTTATCTAAGCATATTATGTTTGATACCCATTTCAAGAGAGATCAAAGCTTTTCATTCAAACTTTTCATAATAGCCACTGAACACTTAGTTGTTATACATGGCTGACTCATAAACAGGACATGGGCAAAATTGCAAACTATGACATTTATTATTTGGAATTGTACAATGTAAATGGAAAGAATATACAAACAGACACACTTACTAATGTTGGTTACAGGAAGTATTACTTTTTGTTCACTACTTCCTTATACAATGCCTGACACTAGTAAATATTCAGTAAGAATTTTAACTGAATAAACAAATGACATAGCCAAAAGAGTGAAGTTAATGAGACATAACTAGTATTTGCCTCTGCACAGAATAACAAAATGCATTTCAAGTAATGATTATTTCAGAATATTTAAAGATGGTGAAGTGTTTCTGTTTATGTCAGCCAATGAAATTCTTACTACACAGAATCTTACCTCAACAAATTTCTATAAATCCTGTTTGCTGATTATTTTTCTTCTACTTCCCATCTCCTGAACTTTCTACTTCTCTAGAATACACAGACAAACCCTTTATATTTTTATCAGTTTCTCTTGATCTTCCCTTCATATTCATACTCTAATCAAAACTTGCCCTCCCCTGGGCAAATTTCTTACCCAGAACCCTCTCAGGTGTTTGCCAATTTGCTACCCTAATCATTCATACCATTTAGAGATAAGATAAAAATCATCCTGGCTTCTCACTGCTACTTGTAGATCTTCTTCTAGAATATACAAGAATATTTTAATTTAACCTATTTGCATACTACAACTACAACTTCTCCTTCTTGCACACCCTGGGTCACATTTATGAAAGTTTTTAGCTGTAGAATCACAATTGGTTCATTTTATGGAGTTTTTATAATTTACAGTGATTCTAATATTTGTTTAGCTTATATTTTAGTATGTTGGTTTCTCAGATGACTAATATTTTCTCTTTCAATAAATTTTCTCCATTTAGCTGCTCACTCAAATTATCACCCCCTATCATTTGTCATTAAGAGCAAAGTTAAAATGCTTTCATGTTCTCAATTTCCATCATCACAATTTTCCTCAGTCACTAATTCTTCTCAATATCTTTTCTGACTGATCCTCATTTTCGTGACCCCTAGATGCCAGAATGCCCAGAGCTTGGTTCTCATGTATAAATATATACCCTTGTTTCTCTATGCTTACTCTCCTATGATTTCATCCAATCTCACAGTTGTAGCATTATATCCAAGAGTCTTGATAGATTTACATTAATGTGTAAGCAATATACCAATATATCACTTTCCACAAGTAAGTCCAGAACAATACTGTTGACTTTTTTATCCAGACATTCTTCCTATCCAGTGTTGTCTTTCTATCCCAATAAATGTCATCTTTTGAGTTGCTCAAGCAAAAAAAACAGTGCAGTTATTCTTGATCATTCTTTTTATTTTGAATTCCACATTCAAACTATTAAAACCCATACTTAAACTATGTTGTTTATATTCCAAAAACAGTGACTAAGATAACATAGTTTTCCAATATTATTCAAATAGTTCCCAAGTGGTGTCTCTGCTCCCCCGCGCTCCCGATCCTTTCAAAATTTAAGCTGATTGTGTTATTCCTCTACTTTGAAATATTCAAATGTTTCTTATCCCAGAATAAGATGCAAATTTTTTACAAAGGTCTATAAGGCCCTAACTTTTCTGGTTTCCCTATTATGTATTTCACCTAATTCACTAATGGTCCCATGCCCCCTGCATTCCTTACAGTTTCTCAGCTATGCCAGGTCCTTTTGTAGTTCAGGGTCTTCGAAATTGCTACTTTTTTGGTTTGAAATACTACTTCCCCAGATATCTACATTTGTCATCTCTACACCTGCTTCAGGTGCCTTCTAGAAAACTTCCTAAAGATAGCTCATCTTCTTCTCAATGAGAGAGACCTTCATTACAGCAATCCCCTTCCTTAATATTAATTTATTCATAAAATATATGGCTTTTGACATAATGTACATATTAATAAATTTCTGGTCTCCTTCTTCCCAGTGGCATGTAAGCATTAGGGTAGAAGGTATGTTTATGCGTTTTCCCCTGTTGTATCCCCAGTGGCTTGTACAGAATCCTATATAATAAAAGGGTAATATGCAAATTGTCCACTCTATCAGGAGTTCGACCAGGAGTTCAACCAGGGGTTGGGGCCGGCCAGCCAACTGCCCCCAGCCCTTCCCTCCAGCTGGCTCTGCCCCTGATTGCCCCTCCACACACTGATTGGGGGTGGGGCCAGCCGGCCAACCACCTAAAACCCCTCTCTCTAGCGGGTTTGGCCCCAATTCTGATGGGCCAGCCAGACCCCACCCTTGCAGGAATTCGTGTACCAGGCTTCTAGTATGGCATATAATTGATGTTCTTTGTTGAATGAATGAGAGAATAGTGAATAAAGATTAGGATTATAATGCATAGAGTCTTTATTACCAGCCTAAAGACCTAAGATATACATCTTATAAAACTATCCACTTCCCTACTTCTTTAGTGCTTTAAACATTTCTCACTCCTAAAATTGTCTCTAGGCTTTTTTATTTTTTTATTTTTCAACTACCACAACACTGCCAGAGTCATTTTATTTCTAAAGTAATGTGTCCAAGTTACTCACATTTTCAAAGCCTTTCATTGGTTTCCTGTTTCCCAATAGATTAATTCCAATTTCTTTCCATACTTCAGGACAGAAATAAGACTATTGAAGACAGCTTACTAAAAAGGCATTTTTAACAAGCTTGACTCCAGGACTTCACAGCATACTTATTGTATTAGTTAGGAAATTCAATCTTATCTAGTTAACTATATAAAATACTAGCCTAACTATTCTTTAACTCAATTGTTTATCTTTATATGGTATAAAATTTTGGTTGAGGTTGATATTATGGAATGAAAGTTTTATGAAACTCTACAAAACTAAATGCATAATTATAAACAACCATTTGTACTATACAATGAAATTCTGACATTAATTGTAAAAAATTATGCAAACATGGCTCAATGTGACTTAGGAAAATTACTATTCTTTAATATAAAATATATGTTATAATTCTGTGTCTTGTTAAAGTGGTGAAATTGTTATTCTTCCTGAAAAATAGAATATTTTAGAAAAAAAAAGATTTGTGTGTTGTGAGGACCCTGTTGTGTGCCATCTTGTAGAGAAACAAATACTTTGAATCCAAGTTTTCCATGCTATACCCGTACACTGACCCACACTTATCCCACAAACTATTTTTTAATGTTGCATATGTTTAAAATTTAGAAGTTTTCATGAAATGATCTGCATTATATGTTGACATAATCCATAGAAAAGTCTGTCTGAATCATAGCAGCATTATTTACAACTAGAGGCCCAGTGCACAAAATTCATGGGGGAACCTCACTCACTCTCCGTGTGTCTCCTCACTCTGCTTCCATCTTCATGTGCAGCAGGAGAATCAATGTTTTCTCTCATTAACTCTGCTGCCCAGCAGCAGTGCACTAGGCCCCAAGCAAGCAAGGGTCAGTCAGGACAGCCTTTGCTCAGGGGTGCTGGCACCCAAAGTGAACATTCCTCCTCTGTAGTCACCCCGACTGTCCCGCTATTTCACTGAGAGGACAGACCTCCTCACCTCCTCTGGGTTCCTGACCTCAAACACTGACTGAAGGCACCTCAGCAAGGGCTGCCCCGCATGCACCAGGTGTGTCTGTTCCCACCTCAGCACCTGCATTAGCCCCATGGAGGCAATCTCATCACCTCATTGTCATCTTACAGCTGCCCACAGTGAGCAACCAGACACACTCCAAAGAATGTGAGCGTACCAGAAGCGATGTGTGCACATTGTGTGGGGGATATAGGCATGCCAGGGTTGATGGAAGTGTGGTGAAGGGGCAGGGGAATGTGCGCATCCATGGTCTGGGACTGTTGCATGCTCATGTGGGTGACAGCACACTGGGGGACTTTCGCACATGAGGATGGGGAGAGGATGCATATACCAAAGGCCTGCACCTAAGCAGATCTGCAAACCCGTGTGGCACTGCCAGGAAGATGTCTAGCCCGCCACTATGGCTGTCCTTGCAATCACGCACCTTCTGGGCCAGGAGGCGGGACTGGCACAGCAGGTCCTTGGCGCTGATAGCCCACAAGCACTGCTTCTGCTTGGCCTGCAGGTTCTGCTTGGCACTGCTCACAGCCACCACCACCATGTAGATTACAGGCTGACCTCCACCAGACTCTGCCTTCCCTGCCCCAATCCCCAGAGCTGCAAGTCCCTGCCCGCCAAGCTTGCTGCCCACGCAGCCTGCTGATTGGTCATTATTGTGACAGAATCCCAACCAATTTGCATATTACCCTATTATTAGTATAGATAGCTAAGATCTGGAAACAGCTAAATCTCTTACCCTTTGAGACAGAATGGATGGACCTTGAGAGTATTATGCTAAGTGAAATAAGCCAGTCATTGAAAGACAGCTATCACAGGGTCTCATTTATATGTGGAATCTAATGAACAAAATAAACTGATGAACAAAAATAGGTCCAGAGTCATGGATGCATGGAACAGAATGACAGATTTCCGAAGGGAGGTGGGTAAGAGGAACAGGAAGAGATTAGCCCAAGTACATATATACATATGTGTATAAATATCCTATGAGCACAGACAATAGTGCGGGAAAACCCTGGGGTAGGATGGGTTCTGGGTGGAGGGTGCCAAAGGAGGAGAAATGGGGGATATCTGTAATAGTGTCCACAGTAAACAATAAATAAATAGGCCAGCAAGTGAGGTAGCTGCTCAAAAAAAAATTTTTTAAAGGAAAGTCACCTTTGTTAGTTAGCCCTTTCTGAAGCAGGAGGTGTGATTGAAACAACACGCTTTGAGGATACATATGATATTAGGCTCTGATATATATGATATTCATTCCTCCAGAGACCACCTGTTCAACAATAACTTGTAGATAATTTAAAAAAAAAACAATTGTGCAGCTATTACTTAATTAGTCCTTTCTTTTACCCAAATACCCATGTATCACTGCTTAAAAATAAGTAATTCCATATGTATTCAAAGCTGGCATCATCAGAAAGTAAAACATGGTACCCAGAAAACCTCAGTGATTATTTAAATTCCCTTCTGCAGTTGTGAAAAGTTATATTGCTTTTTGGTAACCCACATCACAATCACAGCAGGATATTTAAGTCCTTAATTTACACTTTTTTTGTCATTACAGAGCTTTAATAATATAAAAAATAACGTTATTTTTACATGTTGATATGACTGTAATGTAAATCAGGTATAGATGAAACCTAGTCTCTTTTTATCAATAGCAAAAGCACTTAAAATCTCTGGGACAGAAAAATTACAAATAATTTATGCAGATACTCCATCCTTAAAGAGAGGGAACATAATTCACAACTCTTAAGGGTGGATTATGCATAAGGACTTTCCTCCAAAAATTAACAGTATGGAGAGGGAGAGGAAAATAAGTTTACAGCAGAGAAAATAGCAAATGCTACCCTAGCCAGGTGATTAAGGTTAACATCAACAGTCATATTGACAGTGTGCATCCTTGATTTGATATGAAGACAATGTCACTTCTCCTCTGTGGTTTTCCTTCCAATTGAAAAATATTCTACACTATTTGGCTAGTAATTATCAAAACTGTCAAGGTCACTCAAAACAAAGAACATCTGAGAAACCCTAACAACCAAAATGAGCTGAAGGACACAAAATTAATAAACATAAACTAGTATCCTAGATACGACACACTGAAATAGAAAATTGATACTGGGGAAAATGAAGAAAATTTTATCATAGAATTTTTTTGCAATTTTTTATTTTGATATAGTTTTGTAACATTTTTATCATTTAATGAGACATTTATGTTTACATTTCAAACTTTAATTCCTGTATCTCCATTAATTTTGATTCATTTCTCAGTTAACTGAAGCATATATAAAAAATTTTTTTACTGTTTAAAGTAATACAAATAGTAATACATATGTCTCCTTTTTTTCTCCCTATTGACCTCCCCCTGGCCTCCCCAACCACCCAGTACATGCCCTCCTGCTGGTCTCCCCTACCCCCAGTACATGACCTACCCTGCCCCCAGTATCTTATATCCATTGGTTATGCTAACATACATGCATACAAGTCCTTGGGTTGATCTCTTACAACCCCACCCCAGCCCCATCTCCCCTGCTCTCCTGCTGTAGTTTGACAGTCTGTTCAATGCTTTTTTGCTTCTGTATCTATTTTTTCCCTATTCACCATAATGTATCAATGTTTGCTCATTACCTGTGACAATTTTACTATATTAAAATTAGGTATTAATAATAAGAAAAACTTGGTATATAATATTGAATAACTCTTTGTACTATCTTTGCAATAATTCTGTAAGTCTAAAGCTGTTCTAAAAATAAGTATAGTTTATCCCAAGCTCATAATTAATTATGGTAAAATGTCTAATGACAGGCATATGAAGAATATATTTATTGAACATCTAAAGATGAGATTATTTGTGCCCAGCTAGAACAGTTCATTGGTTGAGAGTCGACCTATGAGCCAGGAGGTTACAGTATGATTCATGGTCACAGTACATGCTGGGACTGTGGGCTCAATCCCCAGTGTGGGGTGTGCAGGAGGCAGCTGATCAATGATTCTCTCTCATCATTGATGTTTCTGTCTCTCCTCGTTTTCTTCCTGAATTCAAATATATATATGTATTAAGATATAAATAAAGATGAGATTATTTGGGGATACATTCTATTTAATTCAATATGTTATGTTGAATTTCTTGCACTTGATTCAAGACATTGAGGAGCAAACTAGAAATGGGAAAGTTTTGACAGTCATTTAGTAAAGTGATGTCTTGACTCAAGCTGCTGTAAAAAAAAAAAAATACATATAATCCTACCCCTTTTAGAAAGTTTCCATTTTCTGCACATTTTATGAAAGATCTATATTACTATCTGTTTTCACTAACTAAAAGAAACCCAAAGAGGATTTTCACTTTTACTATATTAACTTTAGCATTTATTTTGCAGTGAGTGGCTATAGAGATGGTGCACACCTACAGCAGCGAAACAGTGCCGCTTTTTCTACATGTTAGTGTTCTTTGGGGTTTTATGTGTTATATGATATGGAATGATTTGGTAGGATTGTTTTGGAGGGGATCTGGGGATGCTCACAATTTATTTTTTCTATATGAAATAATAGTAATGTATTGCTTCTTTGCTTTACACCAAGCATGTCGAACTCAAAGGCTAACACGGGCCAAATAAACAAGGTTTAAGTTTATGTTGGTCATAAAAAAACAAAAGCTTGAATTTTCATAGAAATGTAGGTTTATTTTGATAGAGACATGCTGAATACAAAGGGCTGAAATAAATGAGTAACTGTTAACATAAAATAATAGAATATTTTAATAAAAATTCATACTTTTTCTTGAACATTAACTTACCAGACACTGAATAACTGCAAAAATTAATAAGCATGAGCAAATAAACCTATTTTTCTTGTTCTCCAAAAGTGAAATATTTCCTGTTGCACACACCAAACAAGTCAGTCCCAAGACTAATAAGGTGGCAATCAGCTGCTAAAATATTCACTGTTGGTATTAGTAAAGAGAAATGGTGCGCCTGCACGTAAGGCGTGTAAGGGAAATGAATGCAACAGGATTATAGTAATCAGTCATTAGCAAACATTGCAGTTTGTTATTAATAACATGTATAACAGGATAGTGTAACACATTTTTATTAAAACTTTTCTTATATATTGTTATATTGTCTGGGCTGCAAAAATATTCTTTGTGAGCCACATGTGGCCCACTGGCTGGGTGTGTGATATGTTTGCTTAACAACATTTTGGCTTATGAGAGATATTGTTAGTAATGTTCTATTTTTTAATAGCAAGGGAAACCTGTGCCATAGAGTAGGTAGCTTAAAAGCAGACATTTATTTCTCACAATTCTGGAGGCAGAGAGGTCCAAGATCAAGGTGTTGGCAAGTTCAGTGTCTGGTGAGAAGACTCTTTCTGATTGGCTGATGGCCACCTTCTTGCTGTATCTTCAGAGGGAGAAGAGCTTCCCTATCTTTTCCCCTTTTTATAAGCCATTAATCCCATTATGAAGACCCCGACCTCATGGCCTTTTCGAACCCTAATTACCTTCCAAAAGCCCTGTCTCTAAATATCATCACAATATGAATTTGAGGGGAGAAAAACATTCAGTCCATAGCAAGTGATTAGAGTTTTATATGATGCAATTTAAATTTTTCTCACCCCAAGTGCCATAGAGCCTGTTAGAAATGTGAACATGCAAGCCCATCTCAGACATATTTCATCAGGTATACATTTTATCAAGGTCCTTATGATCACAATGCACCTTATAGTTTGAGAAACACTGAGTTATACTATTATTTTTTTAAAGTTTAGAAACATCAAAATGAATGGAGAAAAAATCAGAGTTTAAGTAAGAAGTAAATTTTATGAAATCTATAGGTATAAAAAGCCTATGACCAGAATGCTACAACAAGAACTACCAGTCACTATGATGCCCACTGCAGCTAGCAAACCAGTCCAATCTGGGAGTGGGGCCACCCAGTCAACCTCCCACAGCCCACCCCAGCTGGTCCCACCTGACTGGCCCTCCTACCCTAATAGGGGGTAGGGCTGTCTGGCCAACCTCTTGCAGCCCCTTCCCCCTGGCTCCACCCCAGATTGGTCCTCCACCCCAATCAGGGAAGGGCTGGCTGGCCAACCACCTGGGGCCTCTCCCTTCAGCTGCTGATTCCCAATTGGCCCCCTATCCCAATAAAGCACAGGGCCCACCAGCCAATTACCCATGGTCCCTCTCCCTCAGCCAGCCTGGCCCTGATTGGCTCCCATCAGTGCGGGCCAGCTGGCCAACCTCTGGCTGTCTCCTCCTCCCCACCTCCCCCGACAGGCCTGGCTCTGATCTGCCTCAATTAGGGTTGGGCTGGCCAGATCCCACCTGTGCACAAATTAGTGCACTGGGCCTCTAGTTTTTGTATAAGAGAGGATTCATGAACATATTTATAGATGAGACAAAGAAACAAGTGTATAGATAAAAACATTAAAAAAAAACACATAAAAAAACAGAAGATAAAGTACTGCCCATGATGTTAGTTCTGATAGCTGTTCTTTCCCATCATCTCATGATCATTCCTATTCTCTGGGGCAGTGGTCAGCAAACTGTGGCTCTCAATCAACATGCAGCTCTCAAGCCATGGCTTGCCACTCTGTGGACTAATGAGTTGCTAACCACTGTCATATACTACCCTTTTCCTCTTTGTACACAATATGCCACAATTGTCTAATCCTCACAGCTTCCAACTACATGGTAACATTTAGTTTAGTCCACTGGTCAGCAAACTCATTAGTCAACAAAGTGGCAAACCAAGACTCTCTAGCCGCATGTGACTCATGAGCCACAGTTTGCCAACCACTGCTCTGGGGCTTTGCTATTAACTGTAAGTAGAAGAGAGAATTCTGAGGAGTATTCTCCAAATCTCTGGGCTTAAGTCTTTTGTAAATTTCCTATCAATTTGACTTCTCTGAAAGGGAGAACACAGAATAAATATCTGTACAAGCAATTCAAATTTTAATAAAAAAATTTATACCTTTGATGGCAACTAGTTAGATTTAAATAGAGGAAAATAAAAAGAAAGGTATACAATTTGAAATCTCCTCATAGAGTGTGCTTTATATTCTGTATTTCCAAACTAATTGTACATTTTATGGATCCTCAGAGAGACTCATAGACCTGTCCCATTTTGCTAATTAGAAGGCCAGCAACATGCCACAAGGCTTTTGCAGTGCCTTTCCTGGGGAAGTGTTTTGTACCCAGTCTTTTCCTCAGAATTGTCTGTAAATAAATGTTAATGAACAAGATTTCATTCATAATTCTCCTGTGGAGACCCAATGAGCACTAAGATAGTTTAATAAAAAGCACATTTTTGTTGACATCCATTGGTTTGATATAGAGAAAGGAGCAGGAATCTCTCATTAAGAACCAAGACATCAAAGCTATCAGCTTGATACTGTGACTCTGGCATTTTTATTGTCTTCTTAAAGATTCGGTGTTTCATCTTTAAAATGGGGAAATTGAACTAAATATGAAATCACAAACCACTCTCTGAAAATCAGTGAGTTTATTTTCTTAATATATAATGCTTCTATACATCTTATCATTTTTATATATTACTCATATATAACTCTCCAAATCTTTCTGAATACACAGAAAAAGAATAATCCCAGTTTACCAGATAAAACATGTCATAAATATTTAGATTCCATTATCTTTACTTTATGTAATCTTCACAAAATCTCATAGCTATTGGGAGCATTATCTCAATTCAGTGAGGTTCTGCTTCACGGCATATGTCAACATTTGGCTCAAATAAACTCACAAAAATTCTTTACAGTTTTCAATGGTTTTTTTATGTTAACATTATTTGGCGTAGTCACAGCAGAATTCCAAAGAGACTCACCCAGGACCATTCCCTTGAACTTGGACTTGGTGCAAGATCCAGCAAAGGGCCCAATGAGCCTGCCGGTTCTCCACCCATTGGGTCAACATGGGTGAGTTTCTGACACCTCCACGAAGATTCTTAGTCACCTAAGAACACCCCCGAATTGGACTATTCTTAAAAAATATATATTGCCCCTTTATCTTAGGAGCTGAATGAGTTCAGCCCATTTATAGGGTGAAGGTTATTTTTTGCTCAGACTCTCAGCAATTACAATTGAAAAGCCAAAATTAAAACCAGCCACCTATTTTTTCCTCCAGTCCTGCCTTAGCCTGGGTTCTGTCAACCTTGGTTCCACCTCGAGGATTTTAAAACACAGCTCAAATAAAGTCAGACCCTCTACCAAAGGAGGGATGAAGATTTATAGAACTTTAAGGAATAAATGAATTCAAAAACGACTGGCAAATAATCATGATAAACAAAAATAACTAAATGAATTGAGGATAATTATTCTTATGACTCTGTTTAAAATATTGTTGACTTTTAAATCTTTTGTTTCCCAAATATAAGAAAAAGTAAAGAGCAGACATTCTGCATTGAGGGAACTAACAAATTGGTAACAGATTCATTTCACAGTGCTCTCCTGAGACAGAAAGATTTCAAAAATCATGATTTACAACCAGGATATTTGGTGTATTGGAAAAGACACCAAATAAAAGACTCTCTCTAACCTAGTTGAGGGGACTTTATCAGGTATTACTAACTAACCCATGGGCAGCAGACCTTAAGGGAGTTAGCTTATAATTCACATTTCTCATTTTTAAAAAAGACGCCTGACTGTGAATGGATGCTTACTCACATTCATGATACCCATCTCAGTCTGCAGCAGAGATCAAAAACTTTTCAAGGATGAGAAGTGGCTGACCATGGAGGAAGACAGCTATCCCAAAAAGATGTCAACAAGGCCTGTATGCTCACAAACTGATATTGCTTGAACCCTGTTTTTATATCATCTGATTGTTATTGATTGAATGTACATAAAATGATTTTCATATTATTATTATTATTATTATTATTATTATTATTATTATTCCCTAGTGGAAACAATATCTATCTCCCCAGACCTCCTCTTTTATTAGATATGAAAAATTTAACTTGAATATCTGCTAATCTTTCCCACCTACTATGCAATGAGGTTTTAATTATCAGGTATAATAGTGAAATTAATTCTTTGTTAGCCACACATTGGTCTTCTCCTACTATCAATATAAGCTTTGGTTGTTGTTTTTTGTTTGTTTGTTTGATTTCTGGCTATATCTATTATAAAGGACCCACTTTAGGCAAATACTCCAAGAATACCTCCCTGATAATTTCACTGGTAGAATTGTATATGGATCTAATCTGAATGAATATTGTATAGCTGTAGAGATGGGTGATGAATAGCTAAGAAAAACACCTGGATATCATGGCCAAAGGCTTGCAGCAGCCTGTCCTATCTGTCATAGTATAACATGTCCTTGGACTCACCAGCGATGCTGCTATAGCTGGATGTCTGTGAAACAAGAAAGAAATCAATAGATCCCATTTCTGAAATTATTGGGATCACTTGGTGGTAGATATGTATATAATTACCCCACTGTCCTTGCTATCCTAGATGCTTGTGAGAAGCCCTATGGAATGCTCAAACTCTAGCTCACTTGGAGATCATATCCACCCATTTAATTATGGCATGGGAAATTCAACATTTTGGGGTCTACTTGGTATCCTGGGACAAGCTGAACTTGCAGCTAATGAAGAACATCATTCATTAGAAAAAGATTTGTATCTCAGATAGGGCATATAGAGGGAATGCTGTTTCAGGCAGAAGGAAAAAGGGTGAGAAGCAGCATGGAAAGACAATCAAACTTTAGTTTCATGGATAGGACAGACTCCACAGACTATAAAAACTCATGCATAAACCTAACAATGGAAACGTGCCTGTGCCCTAATTCAACTGGGCCTGTTATCTATGCTAATGCAAGGAATCTGAAGTGGCTATGAAACAATGGCCAACTAGAATGGCTGCAGAAGCCCAGGCCAGACACTTAATGGGACTCATATGGTTCCCATGGAATTTGGAAAACTTTGAATGGGAAAGGCGATATACGATGTTGTGTTTTAAAGGCCCAGGGGCCAGTTAAATCCTAAGCTTAAATTCCCAGTACTTCAACTGCTTGGCATAGAGACCATTCTCAATAATACAGTGGTACCTCGAGATATGAGTTTAATTCGTTCCGTAACCTTGAGGCATGGGAAACTATGAGACGCTCGAGTCACGGTAAACTGGTGGGTCATGTGTAGCCGGCCGATCCGCGCAATTACTCGTATCTCAACTGTTGCTCATATTTCAAAGCAAAAATCACTCGCTCGAGGGCTCGTATCTCAAAAATCTCGTATGTTAGGGCACTCATATCTTGAGGTACCACTGTACTAGAATACTTCCAATGAGAAGTAGATGGGCCAAATTTAAAAAATAATAAATAATGGGGACTCATCTCACTGTCTGATTGTGAAAATCGGAAAGGTGAATGGTTGTGCCCCCAATCCATATGGAATACTGACTTCACCCAGTCCTGGCCTATTGTATTTACCTCAATGAATAACAATATACGGTGTATGGGAAAGGGGTATTTTTGCTGGGAAGCATTAAAAAACTCTTCTGATATTCTAAGCAATTTTTACTGTAATATCACCAAATTTACATTAAATAATACTAGAATATGGTATAATACTGAAGTTATAGGCAGAATGACTTTGCCTAATGTTCATAAAATCTGTGATAATATTGATACTGAAAAATCAGTGCATTGGGAAATTGAACTCTTACCCCTGAAGTCATTTCTATGGAAACTAACTAGCCAGAAGAAAATTAGAGCTTCTACATAATTAAATAGTAGAGTCTTAATTTACCTGGCCAAACATATCACAATTGACAGTGGAGGAAGGAGGAAAACATATAATTAGCTTAATAAAAATTATGATGATACATGTAAAGGGCTTTTCGTGTGGCTGGGATGCTTGTTCCCCTCAGACTTTTCCTCATCTAATATTAGACATGTTCTGTTCCTGATCAATGTTATTGGTTTAGTTTTGTTACTTTAATATATATATATATATAATATATATATATTATATATATATTATTGATTTTTTACAGAGAGGAAGAGAGAGGGATAGAGAGTTAGAAACATCACTGAGAGAGAAACATTGATTAGCTGCCTCTGCACACTCCCTACTGGGGATGTGTCCACAACCAAGGTATATGCCCTTGACCTGAATCAAACCTGGGACCCTTCAGTCTGCAGGTCGATGCTCTATCCACTGAACCAAACTAGTTTCAGCTAGTATTATTACCTTTCTTCTAATATCTAAATGTTATACTAGATGCATAACTTGTATCTAAATGTTATACTTAACAAATAGCAAAAGACTCTGATCATGGTAGCTCAAAAAATAAAAATGATCTAGAATATTTTTTAACAAGAACATATAGGATCTGACTGCCTCCCATTTATTTGCCCTTTTTGAATAATAATAATTTGATCTTAAATGCCATCTAAGGTTATGCTCTTGCCCCATCCCCAGTGGTCCACCTGTTCAGCAAAACATGCTGACACTGAGACATCCTAGGAATGAGCCTTCCTAGCACCATAGGACTCCATTATCCAACCAAAAGGTTGGTCATCAATGCATCCTTTGGATTGATTTATGACCAAAAGGGGGATGTGTGGACGAAAGGGGCCACATGCTGACCTGTCAAGTTCAGGAAAGGCCTGCATGGCAGTCTTGCAAACTCAGAGACCTAAAGAAACCCCAAAAGATGGTCTGAAATTAAACTTTAATTAAAAGCAGTTATGGTGGGAAGTTACATCCTAGGCTAGCATCTCAGCATCTTCATTGACAAGGTCAACCATTACCTTAACAGAGCATGTCTGTCTTTTTGCATCTATGATAGCATACCCTTGAAATGTCTGGGTAATTTGTAACTTCCTTTCTGGAACCCCTGGGGCACAAGGAAATGTGGTAGGCACCAGGACAGATACCACAAATTCCTTCATTATCATGTTAATTGTTTCTGCACAATTAACATGATAATGAAGTATGTGTCCATCATTTTATTTTTTTATCCAATCCCAGGGGTTTCCCTCCCCACTTTCCCCTGACCCGCAGACTCCCACTTTGCTTTATACCACCTCCTTAATCTATCACCAATGAATTTCATGTAACTCACCTCTGTCCCTCATTTGGTTGCAATGTATAAATACAAATGTAACCTGCCATTCTCCAGAGCATTATCTCAATCCATTGAGGTTCTGCTTCCCAGTATATGTTCACATTTGGCTCAAATAAACTCACAAAAATTAAAAAAAAAAAAAACTCCTAGCTATTTAGTAACATGTACAAGGTCAGTCCAAGCACAAGAGTTTCTGTTCCAACACTTTTCCCATTATTCGACAAGTATCAATTTATTAGAAATTAACATAAAGATGCAGAGAGATGAATAGGAGGAAACTGACATGGCTATGTGCCAGTTGCTGTTTTAAGTTTTTATTAAGTAGAGAAGTTAAGCAGAAGAAATTAGAACACTTGTGATCCATTCATTTCCTTTACCAAAGGGATACTTCTGTGGGAAGGAAAAAGGGCAGGGCATCTTGCCTAATTTTTTTGGCAACAATTTTCTGGATGAACCTCTAGGTAATAGAATAATCATATTTATTAAAAGGAGGATGTCTGTCTATTGACTGTTCTCTACAGTAGGCTTGTGGTTTAAGATTATATTCAATAATCCCAAAATTTAATGATGTCTGAAGCTCCATAGATAGTGTTACATAAGCTATGGTATAAAATGGAAAGAACTAAAATCCTCCTGCTCTGTGAAGGGATAACCTCTCACTTGGAGATCATGTCTACTCTTGGTCAGAGAATATGTGTCCTACACAGGAAGGAGGGACTTAGAGAGTGGTGCTCAATGTTCTACTTCTCCTAATTTTGTTTGTCCCTCCCAATTTCCTTTAAGATTACCAACAGGCAAGGTTTTAATTTATGAGAATCAGATTGAAATTACGATACCTGTGTTAGCTCAAAAAAAAGAGGTTAAAAAAGAACAAAAATACATGCTTAGCAATACATTTCTCCAAATAACAGGTGTGACTTAAAAGTGCAAGGGAAATGAATATATTTATGTAGAAATTACCATGTACCAGGTGCTTTCCTTATGTTTTTTTTTTTTTTCTTATACTATCTACCCTGCAAGGTAGGGAGAATAATTTCCATTTTTGTATAAAATTAATATGACTTTACTTTTAATGTGCAATCTTACTCAGCTGCTAAGTCAGGGATCTGGCATTTTATTTAGGTCCAATTCTCTACTATTTACTGTTGCCTTCCAGGAGGAAGTCTCTGATCTCCTTTTCTTCAGGTTGAATTTGAGAATCGGTTCTCTACTTTAAAACCTGATGGGAAATCCCAAATGTGTTAGGAAGCAATACTTTGTAGGTTTTGTAATTCTCTACTAATCACTTCCCAAGCTCCCAACAATCATCTCACTGTCTTTGGTTACATGCCCAGCACTAGGTTAGGACTCAGGAATATGAAAAGATCCTCCATCTAATAAAAGTTCTTTTAATGTCAGTCAGCACTCACTCTTGAAAAAGTCATTTTTATTTACACTTTGACATCTATTTTCTTTTACACCAAAAAGAAAAAAATAAACTTCATGACTTTTAATGGAATAGATATGGGTTTTGCCCTGGTAGTAGGTCAAAATTATAAGTCATCTATAAAACTTTTGAAAGAGTTTGAATGAAATGACTTCAAGTTTCTTCAACTAAAAAGTATAGTGAAATTTCTGTGCTCTATAGGTAGACATTTTTCTTCCATTTGACATATGATCCCAGGGGATTTATATCGCTTCTGTAGAAAAAAAAAAAGAATTCTAGAGAAGTTAAGATGATGAATGATTATAAATAACAGAGTTCTCTCCTTTTGATGTTTTCTCCAGTTATATCTAATTCTGAAATAATAAATATTTCTGGGAACAGAAGGGCAGTAGAAGAGTAGGCACAGGTAGAGTATGTCATGTTATGCAACTCCAGGATTCATCTGCAAGTATGCATTAGGCCACAGAACAGAAATCCCCAGGTGGGCAGATAGAATCAATCCATAAGCAAGGTCATGTGGGCCACATTTTTATAATCACACTTAAAATATATAACTCATAGGAAAAAAGATCAGTATTGTGTTGCTCCATAATTTTCATTATTTTTCTAACATTCATTGAGCCTCTGTGTTTACAAAAAAAGAAAAAAGGAAGAAAAATCACGCAGTCAACAGATCACAAATGGCAGAAAGTCTAACGTATAAGTGATAAAAATATATCACTCCTGGATGATTTGGTCTAGAGACTTTGAGAATAAACATTTCTAGTTTGGCAAATATACTGCTGTTACTGTGTCTTGCATAAATTAATAGTGATGTGCTAGTTATTAAAAACAAGTTGATTTATTATTGGTATGATTCTATTTTGAAGTGGTAAGAAAAAAAGTTCCTGATTCAACAGTCTTCTGTCCCAATGAAGGGATGCATTTTCTTAATGAAAATTGTTTTGGTAATATCACAGTAAATTCATTCTCATGGCATGTGTGCCTTGCTTTTATAAATTGAGGAAGAAAGGCCCTCTGAGGTCCAGAGATTGAGAGTAGTACTATAAGGGCAGATACACAGGTTTCTCTTTATAGTTATTCGTCTTCTATATCCTTTTGGACCCTTGACGTGTGGTATTTGCCTCAAAATGTTTTTCTCCTAATTCATTCTGAGTGTTTATGTGCCAAATTATAAAGTGATGGAGGGATGATACATTGCCCATTTTGCCAAATGCCTTTTTCCTTCTTCCCTAACTTCATTGCTGCTTCTATTCCTACTCAAAATTAAAATTAACTATACTATTGATTCACATAAAAACAAACAAATAATCAGCTCTTCCCAATGCTTTTCTGGGGACCCATTTTATAGCAGAACCTTTTCTGCTGTGGAAATTTGACACATGTGTTCAAAAAAGTTTCTATATGAGCTGTCTAGTTTAAATAAAACAGTTCAGAGACCGTAAAGATAGGGACAAAGAAGGAGAATAATGGAATATGTATTTTATTATATTGAGTATAAGTAACACTCTTCATATTTTACATAAGAAAAACAAGCAAAAAACCTTTATGTTTCTAATGTACGAGACAAAGGAGTCTCTCCTCTCCCATAAACATTGCTCCATTCTCTTTAAGAATTTTTTGTTGAAATTATGCTAGTCTAAAATTAATTAATCATTCCCTATAGCCTCCTTCCTTCCCAGTTATCCTGATCCAGGGAAGGCATAACCAGTGGCTCAGCCAACAGATTTGGAAATTTCTACTTTCTCTCTGATTACTCCTTCACATGTTAACAGCCAATCACCAATTCAGTCCACTGGTTCTCACTCATGTGTGGCTCATTTATGCTTCACCTTTTACCCACAATGCATACACTGCCTTTCAAATCCCATCAATTTCTCACCTGGACAAAAGCAGCCTATAAAGAAATAACTTTGTATCCCTAATCCCTCTTCTCCTTAGTGTTAAGAATACTTTTTCTGCAGTTATATTCTGTTACTTCTTGTTTGAAATAATTTAGAAGTATTAGGGCACTCTGCCTAAAGTTCAAATATCTTATATGTTGCACATTATCTTCTGGGATTTTTCCTACACCAGCAGGCTCCATTGCTTGGGGAAAATATCACTCTTAGTTGGCTTATTTTCTAGCAAATGAACTCTGTGAATTAAAAAATATATATATTTCACTCAATATATGTGAATATAATCCATCATAGGTTATGTGAACATGTTTTGGGGCTCTAAGACTTTCATTGAAGAGGTCAGGATATGGGCCCTGGCCTGTTTGGCTCAGTAAATAGAGCAACAGATTGTAGATTGAAGTTCCCAGGTTCAGTTCAGGTCCAGGGCACATGCCTGGGTTGTGGGATCAACCCTAGTAGGGGCATGCAGGAGGCAGCGGATCAATGATTCTCTCTCATCACTGATATTTCTATCGCTCTCTTCCTCTCCCTTCCTCTCTGAAACCAATATATAGCACAGAGGTTAGGATTTGGGACACAATACCTGTGAAGTCTGAGTTGGGCAGAAGGAGAGGTTAAATTATGAAACTGTTACAATAGAATCTTGGCCAATCCTGAAGCAAGCTTTGATACTCAGATTCTCTTTACTTTTTTTTTTTTTCTGATGGAGGTGAGGGGCCAAGCTTTTGAACTCCACATGCACTAATCATTAGCTATCAGCTGCCTCTGTGGAGGTCAGACCTGAATGAACTAGCTTCTTTTCAGTGACAGAAATTCCTAGAAAAACATTTAACTTTGAGTCATCAGCAGCTAATACTAACAGCAGCTGGAAAAATGAGTACCTAAGTCCCAGAGGGGCAGGTAGGGAGAGCATCCCAGTGGCATACAATCTTTACCAGGATTTATTTATTTATTTCAGCAGTTACTGTGCTTTAAGTTGTTCCTAGAATGAGAGCCAAATTCTAAATTTAAAATGAGGATAAATGCTCAAGATGATCATTCTGAAGCCCCATACAGTTTGATCATAATTTCCAACACATTCTAAAACATTAAGAAAATAAAAGTTAAAATTGAAGAAACAATTTATTCATGTCCAGCTGTGCTAACTTCAGAAGGTAGATTATTAATAAGGTTGATTTCCAGATTTACTCCCCTCCTAAGATTTCTATAAATGTAGAATGATGATTTGGGCTTTTAAGAACACTTGAGAAACTGAAATATTCTTGTCCATTGTTCAGTCTCATTAATGTCACATACCTCCATTGTTGCTCTCTACAAGAGATTTTCTGCCATGGTTGATGTTACATTTAAATTGTAGAAATCAATAAAAAATGTCTTATATGTAGAAATAAATCTGATACATTGGTGGTGATGGTGATGATGATTATGCCCCATTGAATACAATACAATTAGGATTCAGGTAGAATTACTTACTACCACATACATATCTTAAATCAAGCATACTTACAAACAAAGAATATGGAGAATTGTCTCTAAGTGATTGTGTGAAACACAATGTGAATGACATACATAGATTTCTCCACAAAGAGGAAATGAATAGTCAGTTGCTTGATAGAGTAACTGCCATAGGAAAAAGAAAGATTCCTTAGAGTCTGCATGTAAATATAACTCCTAATGAAAATGAATTTAATAAAGCCATAGCAAGGGAATTTCAAAAGCAAAATGAGTATGCAGAAACTTTAAAGTAGTGATATCACAGCTGACATGATATTTTCAAATTTTTAACTGTGGACAAATAGATACTTTAATTTTTTAAATTTAATAAATCTTTATTGTTCAGAGTATTACAATTGTTCCTCTTTTTCCACCCAATAACTCCCCTCCACCCAGTTCCCACCCCACCCTTTGCCCTTACCCTCCCCCACTGTCCTCATCTACAGGTGTAGGATTTTTGTCCAGTCTCTGCCTGCACCCTCCATATACCTTTCCCCCCTGGGAATTGTCAGTTCACTCCCTTTCCATGCCCCTGATTCTATTACATTCACCAGTTTATTCTGTTCATCAGATTTTTTTATTCACTAGATTTTTAGATTCACTTATTGATAGATATGTATTTGGTGTTCATAATTTTTACCTTGACCATTTTCATCTTCTTCCTCTTCTTACAGAATACCTTTCAGCATTTCATACAATGCTGTTTTGCTGTTGATGAACTTCTTTAGTTTTTTCTTATCTGCGAAGCTCTTTATCTGACCTTCAGTTCTGAATGATAGCTTTGCTGGGTAGAGAAACCTTGATTGTAAGTTCTTGCTATTCATCACTTTGAATATTTCTTGCCATTCCCGTCTGGCGTTTCTGTTGAGAAATCAGCTGACAATCGAATGGGTACTCCCTTGTAGGTAATTAATTGTTTTTTTCTTGTTGCTTTTAATATTTTCTCTTTGTCTTTTACTCTTGGCATATTAATTATGATGTGTCTTGGTGTGGTCCTCTTTGGATTCCTTTCATTTAGGGTTCTGTGTGCTTCCTGGACTCGAAAGTCTATTTCTTTCACGAGGTGGGGAAAGTTTTCAGTCATTATTTCTTCAAAGAGGTTTTCAGTATCTTGCTCTCTCTCTTCTTCTGGCACCCCCACAATTCTGATGTTGGTATGCTTGAAGTTGTCCCAGAGGCTCCTTACACTATCTTCAAATTTTTGGATTCTTTTTTCTTTTTGCTTTTCTGGTTGAGTGTTTTCTGCTTCTTTATATTTCAAATCTTTGACTTGATTCTTGTGATCCTCTAGTATGCTGTTAGGTCTCCTTATAATATTTGTTATTTCAGTCACTGTATGCTTAATTTCTAGTTGGTCCTTTTTCATATCCTCAAGGGTCTCACTAAATTTATCAGCCTTTTCTAGAAAATTCTTGAAAAACTTATAACCGTGGTTTTGAACTCTGTATCCAGTCATTTGCTTTCCTCCATTCCTTTCATTTGTGATATGTTTCTTTGTCTCCACATTTTTGCTGCTTCCCTGAGTTGGTAGTGTAGCTAGCTTTGTGTGTTCCATGTCCTATAGGACCCACTGGCTCAGCCTCCCCAGTTACCTGAGGTAGACACTCTTGGTGCACCTCTTTGTGGACTGTGTGCACAGCCTTGTTGTAGTTAAGTCTTGATTGTTGTTGGTATCACTGGGAGGAATTAACTTCCAGGCCAATTGGCTGTGAGGATCAGCTGTCTCTATGCTGGGAGAACTTCTGTGCTGGAGACACCCTTCTATGATAAGACTTGAAAAATTGCAAAAGCCTCTGTGCTCAGCTTATATTGGGCAGAATCTCTGGGCAGAGCAGACAGCCTTGGCTTCCCCTCAGCACTCCTCTATGAAGCCCCTGGGTCTCAGTGTCCCTCAGTAACTGCTGAAAACACCTCTGAGAGAAAGCCACCCTCAAGTTTTGCCTGCTGCCAGACAGTCCAATTTCTCCCCAAATGAGTCTGGGTTCCCCAAGTCTCACCCAGGACTGGAGTTCAGCAGAGCCGGGAGATTTTGTCTCCTTCCCGCTTGAGAAAGCTGGCCATGCACTCAGCAGGCAGTCCTCTCTGTGCTTGCATGCCTCTAGACCTCTGCCTTCCATAGCTCCCCTGAGTCTCAGTGTGCTTTTCTCTTTTCCTGACAGTCCAGATTCCCCCAAATGAGTATGGGTTCCTAGAATCTTGCCTGGACCTGGAGTTCAGCTTAGACAGGAGCTTCCATCTTCCTCCTGCTTGAGAAAGCTAGCTGTGCACTCAGCCGCCGGTCCTCTCCATGCACCTCCATACCTCAGCCTTTTGCAACTCCTCTCATTCTCAATGTGTTTTTCTCTTTCCTTCTAGTTGTATAATTTCCACTCAGCCAGCTTTCCTGTGGTTCTAGATGGTGTCTGTTTTGTCTTTTAGTTGTAGTTTTGCAATTGTTGTACGAGGCAGCAGTTTAGGTGTTTACCTATGCCGCCATGTTGGTTTTTCCTCCATATTTATTTTTAATCTCTTCAAAGAATAACAATCACAATAAAACCTACATATGATTTTAAATATATTTTTATTGCTTCAAAGAAGGGAAAGGGAGAGAAAAATAGAAACATCAGTGGTGAGAGAAAATCATTGATTGGCTGGCTCCTGCATGGCTCCCACTGGTTATCAAGTCTGCAATCTAGGCATGTTCCCTTGACAGAATTGAACCCTGAATCCTTCAGTTCACATGCTGATGCTCTATCCACTGAGTCAAACCAGCTAGGGCAAACTCATATATTTTTAAGCAATATATAGCTTCTATCTTTTGGTTCTTCTTTAGCCTGATTAAGCAAAGCTGGCTAAAGCTGTTCAAAGAAAAATAACCAATAATGACCTAACTTGCAAGCCCAATAAACTTTTCTCCATCTTAACCTTATTTTATCTCTCTACTGATTTCAACACTATACCTGTACATATACAGTATATGTGTATTTTTTTGGGGGGGGAGTATTTATTGAAATGATCTGTAACTGAACCCACATTTCTCTGAGGTACACTTATATAAAACTTATAAATTAACACATATGATCACTCCAATTCCCAGATAAATTTAGAATGAACTATGTGTGACTAGTTATCATGCAGGGTTCTGTATGCTTGCTTATAAAAGAGTAAGAGTTCTGTCCTTTTTTTTAACTTTTTAACATTTTTTTCTTTATTGATTAAGGCATTACATATGTGTCCTTATCCCTTCATTGCCCCCACCCCCTGCTTATGCTCTCAACACTAGTGTCTGTGTCCATTGCTTATGCTTATATGCATGCATATAAGTCTTTTCAAAATATACTTATATTTTTTTATTTGGAGATTTGTTTGTTTGTTTTTAGTTAAATTTAGAGCATTTATTTAACTACACATGTTAAAAATGATGAAAGCTAATATATTTTAATTGTATTATAATACATGCATGTATTTGAAAGAACACATAACAATGGGACTTTAAATTTTAATTTAAATTGTATAGCATGAACATGTTTTACTTCCATAATTAAAAAGCAATCCAAACACATTTCAAGCCCTGGGAAAAGGTCATAAGCCCATGGTCTACTCTGAGGACTAAACTGGTTTATTGGTCTATTGAGTTTGAGCTGACCCTCACATCATTTGTGATTGGATCAGAGTTTCAAAGAAGCCTATACCACAGTCAGTAATGAAAAACAAGAAAGCTGTTAGATGTGATGTTATATACCCAGAAGTTCATCTTCACTCTATGGATCACTGACCAAAGGCCACAAAATTTCCAAATTGAAATCATGAATGAGAAGAAAAGTTAGCCACTGACTGGGACACCTTTGTCCTGATTCCCAGCTGCCCATGCTCTTTGGTTTGATGTGCTTCAGCAATGTTATTCTGGGTTAGTTACTAGGCAACACTATGAGTCATAGGAGAAAACTTAGCAGCAATAGCATCTGTGTCATCTTTCAATAGACTTAACACAATAGCTAAATGTCTTCCACAAAGACCCATGTCACACATC
The DNA here is from genome assembly GCA_011751065.1 of Lasiurus cinereus. Classification (NCBI taxonomy): domain Eukaryota; kingdom Metazoa; phylum Chordata; class Mammalia; order Chiroptera; family Vespertilionidae; genus Lasiurus; species Lasiurus cinereus. The sequence goes on along the minus strand of JAAGEH010002412.1, from coordinate 20,345 downwards.
AGGAAACTAGCTTTATATTATATAACTCATAATTGGCTTTCATGTCATTTCATAAATAAATATTAATATCATTATGGAAATAAATGGCATACGAAAAAGGAGTCAACATTTGCCAAAACCGGTTTGGCTCAGTGGATAGAGCTTCAGCCTGTGGACTGAAAGGTCCCAGATTAGATTCCGGTCAAGGGCATGTATCTTGGTTGCGGGTAGAGATAATGAAGGGAATGAAAGGAAATTTTTCATAAGCAGATATTCAACTTCCCAGTGAACAGGGCCTGACCAATGAGCCACAAGTAAGGAATTTTCAACATTTCATTCTGCTCCTTTGTCTACATCAATTTCTGCCACTACAGGTACCTACCATCATCTGGCTATTTATGGTAAAAATAATACTCATTCCTCCATCTTCCTATATCAGGGCTAGCTTCATGTGTGTTTTCTGTGTAGTTGCACAGGGTCCCATTCATAAAAGAGCTCACACATTTGGTTAAATGTGTTGATGGCGCCATTTGAAATTCTTAATAATTTATGAACAATGTGCCCTGGGTTTTTATTTTGTGCCCTGAGCCCAACAAATTATTTAGCCAGCTTGCCTTTCATTTATTGCATGAAAATAGCCACCAATCTTATTCTACCTCTTAAATCAACCTAAAAACTTATCAGTTCTATATCCTATTTTCATGGTTCAGGCCTTCAGTACAGGAAACTGATTCTGGCAACGACTTTAGAAAAAATGTCTCCTTGACAATGAACAGTCATGAGTAGGAATTGGCAAAGAAGAGTAGGGGAAAGAACATTCTAAGCAGTAAAAATACTCTTAGGTAGTTACGAGGTGGGAAAGAAAATGGAAACTGGACAAAGAGAGGTTCAGAGATCCTGGATGCTTTTTCTTTATTCCCTCCCCTATTATCAGTTGCCATCTGCATGTTATCCAGGTCTAGGACTTCTGGTTAGAATTTCTCATTCCTGGGCCCATGCACCTCCAGATCTAAATGAGCTTTTATTATTGACTAGGGCCCAGTTCACGAAATTCATGCATGGGGCAGAGATGTCCCTCAGCCCAGCCTGCACCCTCTCCAATCTGGGACTCATCGAGGGATGTCCAACTGCCCATTTAGGTGAGATCCTCCTGGAATCCTACTGGGATTGGGGCTAAACATGCCTCTCATAATCTAGTACTGCTGGCTCCCAACTGCTCACCTGCCTGCTTTCCTGATTGCCCCTAACCACTTCTGCCTACCAGCCTGATCACCCCTAACACCTCCCCTGCTAGCCTGATTGGTACTTAATTGCTCCCCTACCAGCCCATTTGCCCCTAACTACCCTACCCTGCAGGCTTGGTCACTCCTAACTGCCCTCCCCAGCAGGCCTGCCCCCCCACAACTACTCTCCCCTGCAGTCCTGTGTCCTTCCAACTGCCCTTCCCTGCAGGCCTGGTTATCCCTAACTGCCTTCCCCTGCAAGCTTGATCACACCCAACTGCCCCCCTTTGCAGGTCTGGTCCCTCTCAACTGCTCTCCCCTTCTGGCCATCTTGTGGTGGCCATCTTGTGTCCACATGGGAGCAGCATCTTTTACCACATGAGGGTAGACATCTTGTGTGTTGGAATGATGGTCTATCTGCATAGTACTTTTTTATTAAATAGGATAGAGACCCCCCAATCAGGGTGAGGATTCCCTTGGGGTATGGGGCAGCCTGGGTGAGGGGCCTATGGTGGTTTGCAGGCCGACCACACATCCCCAGAGACCCAAGCAGAGGCCCTGGGATCTGTTTTTTTTTTGTTTGTTTTGTTTTGTTTTGTTATTTGTCTTCTACAATTGAAACTTTGTAACCTGGAATGGAACCAAGCCTCCTGCTCACTCCATGGTAGTAGCCATTTCTGTTGGGATTTATTTATCTTCTATAATTGAAACTTTGTAGCCTAAGGCCAATACAGGCCAGTGCTGCAGAAACTTGGTTTCCTCCATCACCAGGGCAACCTTAGCCTCCTGCTCTCTCCAGCTCTGTGGCTGCTGCCATTTTTGTTGGGATTTATTTATCTTCTGTAATTGAAACTTTGTAACCTTGAGTGGAGGCCTGAGTCTGCCAGGGTGGGTGGAAAGCTTGGCTTCCTCCATCACTGGGGAAACCCAAGCCTCCCTCCTGCTCACTCTGTGGCTGCAGCCATCTTGGTTGGGATTAATTTGTATACTCATTCTTGATTGGCTTATGGGCATGTTGTGTGGGTGTGACTTGTAAATATAGTGGGATGATGGTTAATTCACATATTACTTTTTTAGTAGATAGGATTTTAATCTGTGGCACTGTCTGTTACAAACAAATTGGTACTTATCCTTGGAAACACTATACATTTAAACACCTCACTGATAGGCTTATCATACCCCCTGGAGAAGGGAAGGAGGTCAGATAAAGCTACATCTTTTAGCATTTTTATGCACATGTTTTATCATCAACAATCTATGTAGCTCTATGCCTTTGCATGAGCAGCTCTCCTGCCCTATAACTCCCCACATACACAGGTCCCCAAGGAGTTTAACCAAAAAATTTCTACCCAACCACTATCTTCTTGGAAAGATGAACTTGTGGTTAGAGTCACCCCTGCCTCTTCTATATTGATGTAGCTGATTTGCACATTTCCATTATAAAACCAGCTACATGTTTTAGATGGTTAAAGGGATGAAGAAAGAGGGAAGAAATAAGAGTTTTGTACTCCTATGGAGTCTACAAATTAGCAAGTGAAGGCATTTTAAATGGAATTACTATAGCCACCAAAGACAGCTCTCCTATTTCTCAATTTGCCCTACATCTTTTCTCCACCAGAAACCAACAGGGCTTCTCAAAATAAGTTGATGTCAGTCTAACTGTGCAAATATTTCTTGGGAGAAAAGCCTAAGTGCTCTCGTTCCAGCCCTGTGAGAAAAAATTAACCAGAAGTCAGTGAGACCAGCCATCCATAGGAAGAAGAATAATTTTTCCAACTACTTTAGTTTGACTGTAGTTGCTCTAAGTTCATTCTAAATTCATGGGCTCCTGAGGACATGAGTATACTGCCCCAATTAAAGGAAATTTCCTTAGCAAATGTCAAGTTATACCTCATATTAAAATCTAATTATATAACGTTTTAGTTTATAAATAAATCTCTCTATGATTTTAATGTAAGTTATTAATAAATTGAAACTAACTCAAATATTTAAATAAAACAGATTATCTAATCTTACAAACTTGGGAGCCTGTTTCTAGACCCACAATGGTCCACCAAAAATCTCTTTTTTTCAAGATATCTCATTACTAGCAACTACAGTTTAATCATATTTAACTATATATAGTTGTTAACAGAATTTTAATTTAAATCATTTCCTACTTTTAAGTTAAATACAGCTAAAGAATTGAATTGACAACTGAATGAAATTTTCTGGAAGAATGGTTAATGTTATTCCCTCAGTACTAAAGACATTTTCACAGTCTACCAAGAGCATCATTTAGTAATTTGCAGAACTACCTTGAATTAGTTTCATTTTCAAATGCAAACAGAAGTTTTCTTATTCCCAAAACTCTGTTTAACATCAGCATACTAAATAGCAAATTATTCTCACCTCTGGGTAAGAAGACAGGATGAGCAGTGGAAAGTTTATTAACTTGTTCTTTTTGAAGTTCTTCAAGGTAAAGATTACATAAAGCGGCCTAAAGATGGTATGACTTGACATAAGGTTGAAAATGTATTTAACAAATGAGTATAAAATCCCTTTTTTGTCTCTTCAAAGTTTATATTGGATATTGTTGCTTCTCTGAGTTTTCTCTCTCTCTCAATTTTTTTTTTTAGAGTTAAAGCATGCCAACCTACAATATCTTTCAGAAGGCTATTGACCTAAATAATATTCTATTTATGGATGGTTGATTACTCTGTCTATATGTTTCCCTTTGAGACTTCTTAAAACCCAAAGGAGAGGATTGGGAGAGGTCTCAGGTTGGTCAACATGCAGAGATGTGGGGAGAGTACCATGCTTAAAGAATTCTTGGACACATTGCTGGTGTTGAGAGTTTTTGTTGGTGTGGAAAACTGCCCAACCCACATTGGTCTCGACCCAAATTAGGTCTCAGAACACAATATGACAATTGTGATAGGACAATATGTCAAAAATAATCTGAATAATATTAATACCTTATATTGGTGAATTACTTAGTTTATAAAATTATATTCATATAATTTGTCTTATTTATCCCTGATAATTTTTAAGAAGGTCTTAGTCACCAATTTCAGTATGCGTGGGTTTTCTTCATGCCACCAAACATTTCTCCTACCCTAGCTGGAGATGCTGCAATTCAACTCAATTCTTATACTATGCAGACCTATAGCATCAAGTACTCAGGTTAAGGGCTCAGTCCTATAATACTGTCGCACTTTCTCTATTTCAGCTGCCAGTTATAAATCTAGGAGGATTGGGGAGAAATATATTACAAAGGAGCAAGAAACTTTTGGTGGTGATCAGAATTTTCTATCCTTCTTGTGATGATACTTTTATTAGAAGCCCAGTGCACAAAATCTTTGCATGGGTAGGGTCCCTAGAAGCTGCTGACTGCCAGCCTGGGCTTCCCTTTCCCCGGGTGCCTGCTCCTACCACCAGCTGGGACAAGGCTGGCCATGGGGAGGGGCCACAGGCAGTTGGCCAGCCAGCCCCATCCCCTTGTCAAACTCCCAAACTCCCGGCTAAGGGGACAATTTGCATATTAGGCTTTTATTGTATAGGATAGATAAGTCAGAAGACATTAAATTCTTTAATTTAGACTGTACATTTTGACATATGCCAATTTTATCTTCATTTTTAAAAGCCTTTGTATTTTAAGGAGTTTTATCTATGGAATATTTGGCATATACAGTCTTGAGAGTTTATTTACCTGGGACTGTATCTTCTGAAACTCTCCAGTCAGTTGTGGAAGGTAATGTTGTTACTTTTAGTTGCCTATTCTTCAGTCAGTAATGAGTAGCTTTCCTGTCCAAATCAGAGCTACTGCTCAATTAAATTATGCTTTTAGATGAGAGATAGATAGATAGATAGATAGATAGATATAGATATATGAATATATGGATATATAGGTAGATATATATATATATATTTAGACTGAGAATGTTTATATTGAGACACTCAGTCATTATTCTCAACATTTACATAAGCTATCTACTGTTGCCTTTCAGTGGGAACAAATTATTCACTCTGAGAGACAATCAGGGTAACAGAACAAGTAATCAAGATTGGCCATTTCCCCACATTCATTTATTAAGTAACCATAGACATATCCTTAACTTCTCTGAGTCTAGGTCACTTACTAAAAATTATCAGGACATTAATTCCTATCAGAAACATTGTTATAGCAAATGATTGTTAAAAACATTCCAGTTCAAACAAACATGACACAGAGTCTATTACCAAAATTTAAGATCAGACTTTTTAATAAGTAAAGGTCATAAAAGCAATGATTTTTAAAGTAGCTTGCAATAAACACCGTAAGTAAAGATCCATATAAAATACCTTTTACTAGTATTTTGGAAACTTATTTTTGAAAGACTTGTTTCTCTTAAAGTTTTTTGTTATGTACCTTTCAATTAAATCATCTATGGAATATATGCATTTTAAAAATAATAATTTAGAAAGTTTCTTTGGTAATATTTCCCCTGAAAATCACCATTTTAACCAGAATACACACATATATTTAGAAAACCTTTCAGTTGATATTATGAACTTTTTTAATAGCATTTTGAGACAGTAAGGAACTTTAGAAATCATGCTGTTTTAATTTACATAGCAGAATTTGATGTGATGTTCTAATCTAAAGAGAATTCTTTGAGAAATAAAAAAAAAACTTATTTGTTCTAAAGAGATATTCAGGTAAGATGTTCAATTCTCTGAAATAATGAATTATTTTGAAGAAATCATCAAAAAAGACCTGTTATTGTGGCCATATCTATTGATTCAACAGAGCTTCACAATTAAAATATATGATCTGTTATTATATCTGACCAAACACACCGGGTAGGTTCTTTTGTCATTGTAAATAATATAAGTCCCATCCATTGTTATCTCTGAGAACAGAGTGCTATCACCCATATCAATCTTATGCAGCGGATAATCTTTCAAACTAACTCTGCCTTTATATCCACTACTATGTCATGTGTTTCCTGGAAGCTATTAACAGTTAAAATATTTTATTCTATCACATTGGGAAAGCCATTTAATACAATATTAAATGTATTAATGGGCAGCAAAATATCAGGATTGAAAGCTAGTTTAATTTTTTTCAAGGATACACTTATATTTCTGATTAACGGCTTTAACCTGACCAGTGTTTAATGCCTTAGTGGGCTGAAGAGAAATAAAGTAATCATGTATAACCATTAATTGCTCTATTACTTTCAAGAAATAGAAAATCAAGTTTCTTGAATCACTATTTCTCATAAATTTTGTGCAGCCAGAAAAGTCTAGCACAAATTTAATATATATAACACAAGGTCAGTTTTTAATATGTATATTACTTATTTCCTAATCCTTTAGAAATGTCCTTGCTTTATCCTACCTTACTTACTCAGGGCATCATTGATTTGTAAAAATGGTAGAGTAAAAAATCCTCAGCTATAACAAAGTCTATGCCTATTTCAAGCAAATATTTTTTTTTTCATGAACTACTTGCATAAGAAGCTTCAATGTGCCTTTTAGAGAATGCAAAGTCCCAGGCCTCGCTTTACTCAGGAAGATATTTGGGAATATGCTATAGTAATGAGTTTATCATACAGTTTTAAGGTATCATAAATGCTGAAGTTTCTGTGCCCACCTATTCCAGAGATCTCCCTATGAAAATATAGAGATCATCTATTTTAGGACTGAACAATCTCAGTGACATTTTTTAAAATTATCTAAATCAGTCTCCTAACTCTATCTCCATCCCCAACTCTCTAACCTAGTATTCTGTTTTTCCTTCCACAGAAATTATACTTAACAAATCTTTTCTAACCAAAAGCTAAGTTCTATGAAAGTAGAGATATGGCCGGTTTAATCACCTATACCTTCAATGCCCAGTAGAATAGGAACTCAGAAATTAGTTATTTTTTGAATCAATGAATGAATAAATACAAAAGACCTTCAGGACTTATTGGGCATAACTGAAATGACATTCTAGTAATATGCATTTTATTATGGAGTTAAATTATATATGCATATATGTGTATATTTTATGTATATATCTTCAATTATAAATGATATCTTCACTTTATGGATGAGAAAATTGAAATTTAAAACAGCCTCATGTGGTTAATTTAGTTCATCCAGTGAAGATTGCAGCCTTGTGCAATAGACTCCCTACTCATCACTCATAACTTCAGGGAGAAGGCTGAACTCAGTACCCCTTTCACAGATTCAAAGGCAGAAATATGAAAATGCGGTAATTTATGAGAGGAACACAATCAGCAAACAACAGAGAAATAAAAAACACACATTTCACATGGTGATCAAATGCTATTCATTCCCCAAACACTAGCATAACGCCTCACTAATTCACAGAACTGCTTTGCAGACTTCCAGCACTGCTGTGAAATCCCACCACACTTTTTTTCCCGAGCCAATATGACAATCATGTACTTTTTGCCACATATTGTTATTTAACATATGGTGTTCTCTATAAACAAATTATAAGCTACTTCAGGGAAAAGCAGTGCATTTTACTTATTGAAATGTTACTCTTCCTACCCACTAGAATTTAAGCAATGTTGTTTGTAGTTGGCTTTCAATAAATATTTGTTGAACAAATGAATTAATAAATGGACTGCACTGAGATCAGCACAGCCAAAAGAAGCACAAACCACAGAGCAGATCATCCAGAAACAAGAGCTCTTAAAAATGAGAAAGAGATCTATTTCTTGGCTGCTAAATAATGCAACCAAATTAAACTAATTAATTATAATTAGACAGAAAAGACTATCTCTACTTACAACTATGTTTTACTTTCTGTTATAATTTTCCTAGGTTAACACTGTGCAAATAAAATTTCTACTCTTGACTGCAGCAAACTTATAAGGACAACATGCAAAATGTCTCATTTTCATACAACTTTGTAATAATAATAATTAAATCTTCTCCACATTTCTAGAATTCATACTTACATAATTTCCATAGAACTCACTTTAAAATAAAGTTTCTTGAGAACTGAGGTTTATCTTAAGTTAAATAGAAAAGGCCCAAGGCCTTGGACACAGAGTAAACTTGTCTGTGTAGACATGTTGCTGTTTGCATTTCCTGGCACATATGCATAATCTAGAACACTAAGTTAAAATATATTTGAGGCCAATGGGAATTTCTTCAGCACCCCTTGTGAGTTTATGTATTTTACTGAGAAGTAACAGGCCTTAATTTTTGTAGTCATGAGCCTATTTAAGGACACATTGACAATTGCAAATTCCTCTATGGCAAACAGCATCTATACACAATTTTTTTTAAATGCAATTTGTGGACATTTTCTGAACTCTTTGATATTCAAGTTAATACTCCCACTCCACTTTAGGAAAGCCACTCATTTATAATCCTATGTAATAAAGATGTAATATGCAAATGGTCATTATACCATGAAGCATAAGGACTGACCCTGTAACCACCGGATCATAGATCAGCAGGAAGGTGGGCCAGTGAGCTACAAGTGGGTGGCAGAGAGCTACAGGAGGGGGCAGGGCAGCAAGCTGTGGTAGGGGTAGCGGGGGCAGGGGTAGCTACAGGAGAGCAGGGCAGTGGGTGGAAAGCTATTGGAGGGTGGTAGCGAGCTACTGGCACAGAGATTCATGCTCAGCGGTACTAGTTACTAAATAAGGGTGGTTCAGCATGTTCAGCTGGAGGCCAAATGGCCCTATTTTGGATTCTGCCTTTTGTCTGGTCACCTGTTTCTACCTGGACAGCCTGCTTTAGCATTGTTGCAAGGCTCCCAACTCTGAACTGCACCTCCTTTGTAGTATGTATTTGTATAACTTGGTTTCCACTCATCAACATTCTTGTTTTTCTTCCATTACTGCTTATGATCCAATAGAGATTTTATTTGCACCCAAGTCGAACATGACTTTTTTGTTCACTGTTGAGACAGAACAAAGCTATGTAGACAGGGATACAGACAGGAATGGGGATCATGGGGGGAGAGGAATAAATTTGTAATGTTGTTTGTAGTTAGCTTTCAATAAACATTTGTTGAGCAGATGAATTAATAATTTTTTCTGTACTTTTTAAAAATATATTTTATTGATTTTTTTACAGAGGAAGGGAGAGTGATAGAGAGCTAGAAACATCGATGAGAGAGAAACATCCATCAGCTGTCTCCTGCACGCCCTCCACTGGGGATGTGCCTGCAAATAAGGTACATGCCCTTGACCAGAATCGAACCTGGGACCTTTCAGTCCACAGGCCGACGCTCTATCCACCTAGCCAAACCAGTTTCAGCATTTTTCTGTACTTTTTTATATAACATTTCCTCCTCCTCCAAAGAGACAAGTTTACTCTGTGCCCAAGGCTTTGAGCCTTTTCTACTTAAGATAAACCTTCTCAGCTCGCAAGAAACTTTATTTTAAAATGAGTTCTATGGAAATTATGTAAGTATGAATTTTAGTTATTAAGACACTCCAACTGGATGAGGAAAGAACGATGTGTACGGAAGACATGAGCTTTAAAATAGAGGAATGTGACTGAGACAGGCAGTATGCAGATAGCCAATCAAAAATTATTTGAAAGAACCAATCAGGAACTAACAAGCATATATACAAAAAAAAAAAGCATGTGTACTTCCTCCTCTCTCTCCCAGGCAGACTAGGTTCTTGGATTAATGGTAAGAGATGAGTTCCCTGGTGCCCACATGGCTTATGGCCAAAGGGACTCAACAAATAGCCTAATAGACTAATTTGCACGGATGCTCTCAATAAACTTGGTGTCTACTAACAGTTTTTGTCCATGACTTTTATTCTTCAATTTTGCAAGACAACTAACTCATACTCAAACACCCACATTTTGGTTTCACAATGACAAACAAATTATTTACCTTGGGAATTTCAATCTCTTATTTATTTTCATTTTTAAGATTGTATGTCAATGATTGGTTAATGATTATATTGCCAATCACTAAGATTCCCTGGGTACAAAGTTCTAATATATCTCGTGTAGCATAGCCAAAATAGGAATTTCTATTTCATCTGAGAAAACTGGGAGTAAGGGGACATTTGCCTAACCACAGCAGAAAATATTATAGATGAGAGAAGGTTTCAACATCAGATTCTCTTTAGCACAGGACATTTTTATTTTCAAAATGTCAGGGTTTTCTTTAAGTGACACTGAGAACAGCATTCATGCTTTTAAATTACTGGCTTTTCCTTGCCAGCGAAATGAATCATCAAAGGAAATTAATTGCTTCACCACCAATGCCTTATGCCATCTGTTTGACTGCACTTACATTACTATTGGAAAGTTCATATTTAGAAAAAGCTCATATTAAAACATAGCAATACATTTTTTGACGTTAAAAATATCATTGCCTCTATTGTCAAGTAGTTTGTATTTTACTTGAAGATAAGTTTCCTTATTTTTCCCAAGCCTCTGTCTTTCAGATGAAAGGAAAACAATAGCTCTCAGCTTTAAAAATATATATATATTAACTTTCCTCTATGTCAGTTTTATTGATGAATAAACACGAAAACATTCATAATGAGGAAAGAATCTTAAACTGCTTATATAGAGAAGGAAAAAAAAAACTGATTCTAGGAGAGGGAAGGCATCTATCCATCTTTTGATGTAGCCTGCACAGAAAAAAATAGCATATATTTTCTTGCTTTGGGATACTGAAATTCTGAGTTGATTTAGTAATAAACTATAAAAAGATATTTGGTACTTCATTCAGCACTCTAAGCTCCAGCTTTTCACCTGCAAGGCAGACATGTTCTAAAGCTTTGCTACAGAATGTGCAGCCTGTAAATCAAAACCACAGGCCTCACTTGGGAGCTGGCTGGAAACAGGGAATTTTAGACCTCAAACCCTCTAAGGGCCTCCAGAATCAGAATACGCCTGTAATAAGGTCCCCAGGTAATCGGTATGTACATTCAGCTTTGACAAATATCAATCTAGATGGTCTCACCAAGACCTAAGGGAAATCATACTGGAAGGGTGGGGAAGGAGAAAAAAAAGAAGAAAACCCTTCTTATACTTTTTCAAATCCTCCACCTATTTCACAGAAGTAATTACAGACCCAGGTTGTTTGTTTGTGGAATAGCTCATGTGGCTACTTGTGAGTTCCATTAAGAAATCAAAGATGATTTTGCGAACAAAAATGTTATATAAAAAAGTACAGAAAAAAAGGAGTAGACCGAGTAAGTTTCTTTGAAAATTTGCCCATTTGTTTTCTGTGACAGGAGAAGATGAAAACAGATTGACTTCCCTAGAAAGGTAACAGGGAAAATTTGCCTAAGAGCATGCTATTAAAAATAAGATAGAAAAGCAATGAAGTAGAGCATCGACAGGTAACAAAAAGCAAGCACGGTATGGGAAGGATGTTTATTGTAATGCCTGGAAATCTGTAGCACTGTCATGAACCTCAAAATTGATTTTTCTTTTTTTCTGAGGCATCGGTGACTTGAATAAAACAAAAGAAGAAGGCAGGAAACACTGGTAGTCTCAAGTTGGACAGAGATGCAGAAGCAGCCCTACTTGTCAACTGTGTTGCAAGCATAATAATATTAGGACAATGTCATTGGAAGGGAGAAATATAGTTTCCTTCCACTTGCTGACTCTCTGAAATGTCTATAAAGGTATAAAAGATGTTGGTAATAATGGAGCAAATGCATCTGAGCTGGTCAGGGAAAATGTCCTTTCGCACATAGCTCAGAAAATTATAGCTATATTTTCATCAACTTTTTCAGATAGGAAAATCCAGTTGGGTGCTATGGTCGCTTAGTAATTTTTAAAGTTAAGTGCTTTTTGCTGATTCTTTGGTTATATATAGAAAAGGAAATAATATTTCAAAAAGAAACAAATAAAGTGAGATAAAAAGGCATCTTTAGTAAAGTAAAGGAAAAGGGTGTTTCTTATTGGCAGTCATTTCCATCTACACATGTATACGTGATAGATGATGGGTACAATGGATGGATATAGAAGATCTTGTTCTGGGACTACATGGCAGGTTTTACTTTCCTTGCTTAAACTGAGAAGTTTGGCATATATATACACTGAGTGGCCAGATTATTATGATCTCTGAATGCATAATAATCTGGCCACTCAATGTATATCCTGTATAATAAAAGGCTAATATGCAAATTGCCCTCTTGACCTGGAGTTCGACCAGCAGGCAGGCCAACCAACCACCCATGTCCCCTCTCCCTGGCCAGGCTGGCCAGACCCCACTGATGCACGAATTCATGCACCAGGCCTCTAATATGTGAATGTTATGTGTGTATATACATACATGCATACATATATATATATATGTATGTATATGTGTGTGTGCGTGTGTGTAGATATGCACACACATGCGCGTGCGCATGCACACACACACACACACACACACACACACACACATACACATATATATACACACCTTGAGTGGCCAGATTATTATGCATTCAGAGATCATAATAATCTGGCCACCCAATGTATATTTTTTCATATCATCACCTATTTGAGCAAATCACACATCTTAGAAAAAGTTCTAATAAAAGCAAAGGTGGGGGTGGGCGGGACTAGTTTTGTTACATTCAGGTCAGCTTTCCTAAGAAGCTCAGAAGCAGCAATGAAAGTGTTTGCACCACACAAGGATGTTTTGAGAATATGGATTGTGAATGTCTAACAAGTCTGACACATCCTCAGGGTAATTGAATAAAAACAAGCCAATGCATTATTTTCTAATATGTTCAGTCACTTTTTGGAAGCCTTTTCAAGAACTGGTACAGGCCATTTGCATATATACAGGATTCAAAGACACTCTTTCTAATAGAAAAAACAGAGGGTTCTGAGAGGTCATTCTGAAGAATATTTAAAAGTCACAATAATAAGGCTGCATATGTTACTCTCTTTAAACTGTAAATTTGGAGCTACTTTACACAAATAATGGTATAGACCCTAGAAATCAATTATTAAAAATATGTAAACATCAAACAACAATACTTCCTTATAAGTAGCAAATCTTCATTAAGTCTTTTGCATTGATTATAGTCACACAATTCATTTTTTAACTCTTCTTAGCAATGTAAATTTAATGCATAATTTTGTATAATGACTTTTTTTAATTACCACATAATCATGGGTGAAAAAAAGCCTCCTTCATTTAGTCCATTTTATGAGGCTAAGCAAATAAATCTATAAAATAATTTATTCTGCTAGTTGCTTGGAAACCTTATTGTTGATATGACAACCCTGGTATAATAACTCAAATCATCACTTTCTTTCATTTGCATGTAGAACTCATATATTTTCAAAAGAAAAGAAGACCTCTTTCTTTTTGTTATGCTACAGTGACATCTACAGAAAGGAATGAAGAAAATTGGGTGGAAAAGAGCTTTCTTTCTTTTTAAGACTCTAACATGAAATACATTAAAATTCCAAGCTTTAAGAAAAAAGTTTAATGCTTCCAACACAGAATGTTTTATTAGTACCCTAAAAAATCTCAGAGGGCCTAATTTATAGATGCTTAGAACTATGCTTCCTAAAAATCTATCTCATAGCAATTTTTCAAGCAAAGTTAGTCATGGTAATTCCAAAAAGAAGTAATTATTTCCTTCATGAGGATCAGTGAATACTTGAATTTTTAAAAAATCAGCATTTGTAGTCAAGTATAAATAATCATTTATCTCTCCAGTTTCTTTTAAAATACTTCATCATACTTTTTGCAATCTATTACTACAAATTCCTAAACATTCAAAAATTTTCCATCCACTTTAAAATAGGTAATTTAAACAAGAAAATATATGTGCTTAAGTGGAGGAGAGAGGACAATCTAAGTACTCATCTTTGTATCAAATAAATTACAAATGACCTTTTATTTCTGATTTACCAAATATCTATCTTCTCTGAGTACAGAGTAATTATGATGAAAAATATTTTAATTCCTATTTGCTAGTGTCCAAAAGTTAGTCTACCTGCACTTTATTGAAAAGGACAAGAAAATAAATGATCCTCCTTTTTGGTCAGGGTCACTACCATAACAGAGATGTTCAAGGAAAAAAAAAGTCACTTTGAGCAGAATCTATTGAAACATCTCCCTTCCTACAGGGCTTCAACTCATCCCTGACAGATTTCAACTAGATTTCTAAGAGGCAGTAAGGTTATATAAAGCAATTCAGCCAAGGCTTTTGCATTAATAGAAATAAATATTTCAGAGATTTCCTGTCTTGAGTACTTTCCCATTGACTATATTTCCTTTACAGAACAAATCGAGGAGAAAGAGAAAGAAGACATCATCCTATCATTGTCTTCGTCATTGTCGTAGTCGTCGTCGTCGTCGTCGTCGTCATCATCATCATCATCATCATCATCATCATTATCATGTTATGATGGAAGAGATTATAACTGTATGCTATGGTAGTGACTTATGCCTCCCAAAACAGAATTGGGTAGTGAGGAGTTACAAAGTGTGGGGAGAATTGGTTGAGAAATGAAAGAATTTCAATTCAAGAAAACAAATTAAATTAATTCAACTGACACTTATAAAACACCTGCTATGTAACAGACTGTGTTCACTGGCTAAGGTAAAATGGAAATGAGATATCATAAAACATGGACATTATTCCTTGGTGGTGTTTTGAAGAACTCAGTACAGAGTTGCCTTAAAGATAGAGCCCTAACCTGTTTTGCTCAGTGGATAGAGCACTGACCGGGTTCAATTCTGGTCAAAGATACATGCCCAGGTTGGGGGCTCAATCCCCAGTGGAGGCATGCAGAAATCAGCCAATCAGTGATTCTCTCTCATCATTGATGTTTCTATTTCTCCTTTTCTCTTCCTCTCTGAAATCAATAAAAAATGCATATTTTAAAAAGATAAAGATAGATAGATACATAATAGATGGATGGATAGATAATAACATTTTTTCTCCACAAAAATGCATTTATTTTTGGATTTTGAATTTTGGGTATAGCTTTATAGGAACATACTTAATTCTTAGAAAAATATATGATTCATATTGTTTTATTATTTTTAAATGCTCAGAATTGGTATTCACCAGGAAGAATATTGGTTCACTAAAAGCAGTACCCTCGTTTTCTTCCCCTGGCAGCATACATTTCAAAAGGACATGATTTAAGATGTTAGAGACTCTTACTTTTGAAGAAAATCCCTTAATCCTGCCTTCATCTAAGAGGCACTATGCTCATTCAAGTAAATCCCTCTGGATCATTCTGCATACTATGGAAAGAAGTCCTCATTCACAGGGCTTCTCCACTCACATTTCACATTGGCCACAGCAAAGATCCCAATGCAACCTTAAAGAAAATGCTAGTGAAAATATTAAATGAAGCAAGAATAATGGAAAATTGATAAGTATTGAAGCTGGAGATGGATACTAAGAGGTCATTATATTGCAGTGTGCATTCTACCCTGAAAAGTTTTTTAAAGAACATTAATTTCACAAAGTCACTAATATTCTGACTGTATGACAGTCAATCCACATCACTAGTCATTACAAAATTTAAAACCTGTTGACAAGAAATTTGTATCTTTTTTTTATTCAAAGATGACTATATAATACATCTAAACTGAGATCCTATGACAAGTTTATACCTATGAGAGAGGAGCTGGTAAATTGTGAAAAATCTTGGAATTATCTATATGACTGAACTTCTCTTATTTCAATAACTATCCAACAAACCCCAGAAAATAGGCTTTAGGGATCCTGGGAGCCTAGGTTTGGCTTAACACAGGTATATAGCAGATCAAGACCTAGGATAATCTGACAGATAGAAAACAAACAAAATCAAATTTTTAAATTTAAATATTTTCCAAAACCTGCTTATGTTGGCCTTGTTCTCATTTGACTATATTTAGATCATTTATTCCCTTATTTCTTCACATCTGCTTCTTCCAGCACCCTGGTTGAACAGTTATTCTGACTCTTGGCCCCCTATTTTAGTTCTAGTTTCTGCACTGACCCTTCATCTTTGCTTCCTACCTGAATTCTCTATTCCTCATCAGGTCTCTGGAGTTTTCTTCCCTGAATTGCCTCCTTTTGCATTTCTGTGGAGTGAGGCCCTGTTCTCCTGGCTCTGTCCCACCCCTGGCTCAGGTCACAGGATGGGGTCCCATTGGCAGTTGCCCAAGTCAGCAACCTGAACACTGGGGGTACAAGTCATCTTCCCACCTTTGCCCTGTACATTGTTGGCAGTCAGCAAATCGTGCTAAGTATCAGAACTTCAATTGTGCTACAAAAAAATCCCTGTTAGTGATATTTTTGTAGATATCCAAAGCATCAGATATGAGCTTTGAAACAGAAGACAAATGCAAATTACCAACAGCAGACATTGTGTTAAAGATACTTTTGGAGAGTTCCTATTTGATTGGTGGAAAGGTTACGGGCTCTGACTTTACTTGGTTATTCCTCGCGTTGAGGATGGACATATAGAACTCCATGACTGTTAGTTTGGATTCTGGAATTCATCCATATAGTCATTCGTGTATATACTTAGTGACAATTATCTGCCAGGCTTTGTGTGCTGGGCCTCCTTGGATAACAAGATGAGCAAGAGAGATAGGGACCCTGCCTTAAAGGAGCTTTCTGTCTTGCAGGAGGTGCCAAATAAATCTAATAAAAATGTACATCTGGTATATACTTGAAAAAAGATAAATATTATAAAGGAAGATTATAAGGAGCCATAAAATTGGAGTAAAAAGATGCCATCTTATCTGAGATCATTGAAAGGGAAGGGTTTTCTAGGGAAAATGACATTTTTACTGAGATTTGAAAGGTGAGAAGGTTTTTATTAGGTAGGAAGAAAGATTGTGAGTAGGAGAGAAATTTTCCTGGCAAGGGAGATTAGCATGTGGAAAAGCTCTGAATGAGTAATATGCCTTTGAAGAATGTAAAGAAAACCAGGGTATTTGGGACACTAAGGGTGAAGAATATATCTCCAAAGGAATACAAATCCTGATCACTATGGCTGTAAAAATGATGGTGTGATCAAAGATGCGTTGGTTGTATACAACCAATGACTGTGCATAGTTACTGAATGTTTAAATAGCTCTCCTATTCTCACATTTAGCGATACACCAGGTTGAATGATGTCACCTAATTTTCTTTTTCAATGAGAAAATAATTTTCTCCTGTTCCCTTTGTTATTGATTTTCAAAATTACCTTGAACTGACTGAGGAATATTTACTCTGTTTACCACTTAATAGTAAGCAACAAGTTCTCTCCTTGTCAATATCTGCCCACTTATCCCCCACAGATTCTTTGATTTTTTGCCAAGACTTTCAGCATTTTAGTCATTGAAGTAAGATTGATCATTTTACAGACAGGTTAAGTGATAATTATATTAGCTAATGATATTTTTTCTTACTTAATGTCAATAACTGTAATAAGTACTTTATTGAGTGAACTTCTCACAGCCAGAACTGGAACCTGGGTTTTCTGATGGTCAATTCAGTTGTCTTACTACCACACAATGCTCCTCTCTGCATCATTAGTCACCATGAGATGCACTCTTAGTATTTCATAGAATAGGAACATGTATGAGACCTAGGGATTTGTTTAGGACCCACCAGTGTGATATCGGGTATAAAGCAGAGGGCCATAAGTGTAGACTTACTAGTGAGGAAGTGTTCTGGGAGCAGGGCAGCTGGCTACAGCATTCTACACTTAAGCTTTTCTTGCTAAAGAGAGAAATTCTTGGACAAAGAAAAGAAATTCATCCTCTGGAAAATAAAGTGGAATTTCATCATGGCTATCTTGATCCTAGGACCCTTCCCAAGAAACATATTTCTATTTAAGAAGCAGAAAAAAAAAAGATTATTCAGAACAAAGTAAGTATTCAATAAATTTAAGCATCTATGCATATTTCAATCTAGATTGGCCACAAAGGTTTAGGTGCACACAAGCTAAGGTTAATGACTCTTCCAAATAACCCATCTCTCCTCAAGGAAATCAGAACTCTGGTGACTGGGAGCAATATTTTTGCTTTATAATGTAAGGCAAGGGGTAGGAACAAATAAGTACCTCTGGTCCGAATAACAAAGGGGCACCACAATCCACTTGACCTAAAAAGAG
Source organism: Lasiurus cinereus (assembly GCA_011751065.1). Lineage (NCBI taxonomy): Eukaryota > Metazoa > Chordata > Mammalia > Chiroptera > Vespertilionidae > Lasiurus > Lasiurus cinereus. Next base: position 2,097 of record JAAGEH010002412.1, on the reverse strand, counting down.
AGGAGTGAATTCATTCAAGCAACAAACTACATCTTCCTTCAAGGAAAGGTATTTTTTATGCATTGCACAGTTTGCGTCTGAATTGTGATGGGTGTTTTAGGTATAATTAGCAGCACAATTCCCACAGAATAACACACATAAAGCAGCTTCTGTTTCCACTATATGACATAGTCTAGAGATACAATAAAAAGGGGCTGCAATTTTGTCATTACACCTACATGCAACATTGGAAAGAATAGAGGGTTTTCTATAAAGCAGACAGTAATACCCTAACACTGCCTGTAGATTTTAGCTGATAAGCAAAAGTTTTGCTTTCTTTTCTGCACTAATTAACTACATATCAACTGGAAAAAAAATAATTATTTTAAAGATGATTTTCCTGCCTTAGCTGGTTTGGCTCAGTGGATAGAGCATTGGCCTGTGGACTGAAGGGTCCCAGGTTTGATTCCTGTCAAGGGCACCTACTCAGGTTGTGGGCTCGATCCATAGAAGGGAGTGTGCAGGAGGCAACTGATCAATGCTTTTTTCTCATCATTGATGTTTCTCTCTCCCTCTCCCTCTCCCTTCTTCTCTGAAATCAACAAAAATATATTTTTTAAAAAGAGGATTTTCCCAATGTTTATTGAACCACCTGTATGAGTACTGTTCTATGATTCCATCAGCATTTTATTCAAGCTCTCTGTATTACATATGGTTCTATTCATTCTCCAATTTATTTTTTAATCAAAATTTTAAATAACATTGAGTAAATTGTAGAGACATAGTTCTCATAAGAGCTTAGAATCTATAGAACTAGAAATGCTAATTCAATTAATTAAGTGATGTTTATTAGTTAATCAAAAATTAATTAATATACTTTTAATTTTAATTTTTAATATGGGACAAGACTGAGTCTTGCCAGTATATTTCAAAGCACAATTATACAAAAAGTTCTCATCATATTTATGGCAAGTTTTTGCAAGTGTTAAAATGAGAGATTTTAAGAGAAGAGATCGTTTCTATGGAGGCCAGGAGAAGGATTTGCCTTGTGTAGCACAAGAGAATAAAATGTTTCCAATGGAAGAGAAAAGGCTAAGGGAAACTCTGGAAGTCCAAGAAGTCAGAATATTTGCCAAGGGAAGAGGAAGAGACACCAATGAGAATGGAGAAAATCATAGAAGGAAACCAAGCAGTGCATTACGCCATAATAATGGGGTTCAATTTACCTCCTGAGAAGCAGGGGAATGGCACAGTTAGATTTCTGTTTTCAAAGTTTAACTTACTGTAATGTAGAGTATAATGTGAGTAGGCAGAGTAGTAACAAGGAGAGCCACTGTGGCTTGATCTAGAGTAGTTCTTCCCAGGAGGAAATGGACATGGAGCAGAATTGTTTTTGCTGATTTAGAAATTCTGCTATCTTGTTACTTTAAACTAGTATATTGTGATCTCTCAGGAACTTTTTAAATATTCCTGAGCCACCACCAGCATCCCATTTTCAGATCAGCTGACATTGGAACTTTCAGGCCAATGAGGAAGCTTTCTTGAGCACAAAATTATCTTCTGCTTTTTTACCCGCAGAATCCCTGGTTTGATTTATGCAATTCAAAATGTAGGTGTTATTACTATTTTTGCCTAATCTGGAATTTCACTGTCAGTATATGCCTAGGCCTGGAATGCAGGTAATTTGAATTTCCAATATCATCAACAGTTTTTCTCTAATTATATTCACTAGACATTCCCGTGTTTCTAGTACAGTGTGAGAAATATAAGAGAAGCAAAACTTAATGTCACATATTGATTGATGACAGGCTTTTCTACACTGGAAATGTGTTTGTCCTTTCATCTGTATGACATGTAAGTGACAAATTCTCTTAAAGTTGTATTATTGAAAATGATAGGTTTCCTTCTTTCTCTGAGGTTTACTTGTTCCTTTTTCCCCTTGTTAGAAAATATTTTTCTTTATGATTAGTTAGAGGCCCAGTGCATAAAATCCATGCACGGGTAGGGTCCCTAGGCCTGGTGTGCCCCCTGGTGGTCACTGTACACCATAGTGAGTGATTGAACTTCATTTCTCTCAGTAGAACTTCCGAGGGGAAAATGTGGATATATATATATATA
>JAAGEH010002411.1:0-52109 GCA_011751065.1 Lasiurus cinereus | reverse complement strand
AATGTTGGACTGACCAGAAAACAACAGAACTGCATTCCAGCTTTTGATTCATTCTGAAATTAAGTGACTTTTCACCTTGAATTTTAGTGACTTTGGAACCAAAGCCAAATAGAATCTTAGACTCCTAAATTCTAGACCAGAATTACTTAATTGTACTTCACTGTCAGTTTTTATTATTAGGAGTAAATAAGATCATGTGCTAATTGTGCTTTGAAAAAGTCATGGTGTGCTGAATGAATGGCCATTGTACATGATCCCTAGGCAACAATCTTGAAAGTTCAAGTGTCCTGATTCTATTTGTGCATTTAAAATTATTCAATCATAGTGACTGCATTAAAATTATTTGGAAAATATGCTATAAATAGATTTTTTATTTAATGGTTTGATAATGACCACTTACAGAGAGTAATAATTTTCTGGGCAAAAAACAATGAGAAGTTCTCACTAAAGTGAAAATTGGGAAGTATTAAGCAATATTTTCATTTGAATAGGGCTCCAGACTCTCCCATAAGGCTCCTTCGTGGTGACTCTTCTTAGTCCATGCATTCAGCTCTATCCAAGCTATTAATATTATTGAACTTCACCAGCATCAGACCCATGGGCCTGGTAACCCTCTACAGTCCTCTGACCTATTTCTATTCTAGGGGAAATTATTCCCTTCTTATTTCTTCCCTCAGAAGGACCATATTCACATCTTTTCAAAATATATTTTTATTTTTATTTATTTTTATTGAGTTCATTGGGGTGATATTGGTTAACAAAATAGGTTTCACATGTATAACCCAAAAAACAAAACAAAACAAAACAAAAGCAAAACAAAAACATCTGCACACTGCATCCTGCCCCCATTGGCCAAAGTGAAGTTTCTTTTCACCCCCATTTAACCTCTTTGGCTTCTGTTTTTCTCCATCCTCCCTTCTCTCTGTGACTATCATCACACTATTATCTATATATATTTTATATTATATATATATATATATTAGAGGCCTGGTGCATGAAAATTCATGCACTAAAGGTGGGGGGTCCCTTAGCCCAGCCTGTCCTCTCTCATCTGATCATCTGCTCTCAGGGGAGGGAGATGATCAGCGGAAGGCGATACCCCCATCACACCTCTGCTGTTGCCACTGCCAGCAGCTCAAGCTTTGGCCAGCCCTGGTTACCTGAGCTTTGGGTGGCCCTGGGCATATGTGCACCTGGCATCTGAGGCTTGCCTGCACTTCAGGCTGGCCCTGTGTGGATGGGTGGCTAAGGGCAGGTCCAGCCACACTGTGTACCTGACACCTCATCATTGGGGCTGAAAGGACTGGGGGATTCAGCAGGGCTGAGGGGACTGGATACCACTATCTTGTGGCTATGGCCACCGACATCTTTGTGATGGTGTGATGGTCAATTTGCATATCCTGTCTTTATTAGATAGGATATATATAGTACAGGCCTGATATACAAAATTCATGCAAGAGTAGGCCTTCCTTCCCACGGCTGCCAGCATCGACTTTCCTCTGGCACTCATGACCCAGGCTTCTCTCTAGCTGCCAGCAGGCACCTGGGACCTTGGCTTTCCTAGCAGCCCTAGCTTTATCTGGAAGGTCATCTGGAAGGATATCCAGTCTAATTAGCATCTCTGACTGGCTTATTTCACTTAGCATTAATATCTATAATAATATACATATACTAGAGGCCTAACACATGAAATTCATGCAAGAGCAGGTCTTCCTTCCCCCAGCTGCCAGCATCAGCTTCCCTTCAGCACCCGGGCCCTAGGCTTCCCTTGTAGAGGGAATCCCTGCCTACCCACCACAGCCTGCTGATTGGTGGCCTGGGCCTCCCTCTGTGATCATAGGGTTATCATGGGAGAGTGGCCTGGCCCCCAACCAATTGCATCGCACTGGCCTGGGCTGGCCTGGTGTCAGTGGGTATCATAGCATCTCAGATAGTCACCCATACTGGGTTAGTGCTCTCCCAGGTTGGTGCTGTAAGAATAAGAGTACCTGACCCTGCCAAGATGACCTGAGGATGGTGCAGGATTTTGACTCAGGACCAGATTCTCAGTAACTGACCTCCAGATTTGTCTTTGACCCACAACACCCAGGTCTCCTCTTCATGACTCCCATATGCTTTGAGTCCTCTTTCTCTCTACAAGAGCTCCTGGTGAGTGTCCGAGAGCAAGCTCCTGTTGCTGGCCCTTCAGGAGAGCGCCTGAGTTCTAGCATACTCCCTCTGCATCCCAAGGACAGAGTCCCTGCTGATTTTCCCTGCCAGATGCTATAAGAGCACCCCTTCCTGGCTCTGGTGCACTGGGTAGGGGATCCCATTGTGGCACAGAGACACATGATCCTCAGGGCGGGACTTTTCCAGCCAAGATATCACTGCAGCTTCTCAGCTACTGCACATGGGTGCAGGGTCCAACCCTCTAAGATGTCTCTGCTGTTCTTGTCAATCTCTATGTAGTTTTTTTCTATAAATAATTGGATATAAAACTCCTATTCAGCTGTCCTTTAGTTGGTTATTCAAGTTAATTGCTCTATAATTTAGCTGTAAATCTAATTTGGTGCCAGGAGGAGGTGAGTGTAGCTTCTACCTGCTCAGCAACCATCTTGAAAATATTATTATAGGTTAAGAGACACATAGGGCCTACACAATCCAGATGTGTAAAACCAGTTCTTCTTTACTTGAGGGAAATAAAAAAAGTTATTATTTAAAAATTTTATAAAAGTGAGGGGGAAAAAAACCAGTGTCACATCATTTTAATATAGTAAAAAAAAAATAAAAGTTGATATTAAAACAATTTGAAATATACAGGCACAATTAATTACATTGTAATTTTTTAGAAAATATAAGTATTTTCTAATATAAATTAAGAAGTTTTCAAGAAACATGATTGAAGTTTAACTTTTTAAACATAAATATAACCTTTAAAATATTTTTCTAATAGAAATCATTAATCTAAAGGGAATACTTTTGTGGAAGAAAAATTGATGCATGAAAGGTGTTAGGAGTACAGGGAGAGTTTCTTTGCATACTTCACTTTGTATACTTTTCAAAATTTTAAATATGTGAATGCATTACTTCTTTAAAACCTTTGCTTAGTAACTTGGTTCTTTTAAATAAAATTGGAGTAAAAATTGATTTATAAGGATTCTTTGATAATATGAAATATGTCAGGCTTTCTGCGACAATAATTTAGTGAAACAAAGATGAAAGAAGCCATCACCAAAGTTATTTTGTTGCCTTCAAAATTTATCTTCAAAGTTGCTATCAACATTTTTCATATTGTCAGTTCCATTTAAAATATTCTGTCATTTCTTTTTTATTAACATATGAATCAGAATTCCTTACTTTGTATCCATACTTCATGGATTCATGTTTGAATGAGAACTGCTTGATTTCTTTGAAGTTTTTATTCTCAGAAGAAAATGATACTTTTGTGATTAATGTGATATAGGAAAAAAAACTTTTTTTTCAAGTTTCTACTTCAGTTTTTATTTTAAAGAAAAATTAGTTGTAAGTATCATCCAAATAATATATTTGGCAAAAATTTATCTTGATATCTGCAATAATGTGTATGTTCAGGTATGTATTTTGGTCTGGAAGTTGATTAAATAATGTGATATAGAAAAGGAGATAGTAACAAATAAACTGCAGGCTAACTTCAGCATGAAATAAAGAATTAACCTTCTAATAAAAGAGTAATATGCAAATTAACCATACCTCTTCCACACCCACCAGCCATGCCCACCCACCACGCTCACCAGCCAATCAGAGTGAGCATGCAAATTAACCCAACCAAGATGGCTACAGACATAGCGAGAGCAGGAGAGAGGCTTGGGTTGCCCTTGGCGATGGAGGAAGCCAAGCCTTCCACATACCCTGGCGAGCTCAGGCCTCTGCTTAAGGCAACAAAGTTCCAATGGTTGTGTGAGCAGAAGGCTTGGCTCTGCTCCAGGTAACAAAGTTGCAATTGTAGAAGATAAATAAATCCCAGATACCAGGGCCTCTGCTTGGGTCTCTGGGGGCCGTGGCCAGCCTGCAAACCACCACAGGCCCCTCACCCAGGCCATCCCACACCCCAAAGAAACACCTACCCTAATCCAGGACACCCTTCAGGGCAAACCAGTTGGCCCTCACCCATGCACCAGGCCTCTATCCTGTCTAATAGAAGAGTAATATGCAGATTGCCCATCACTCCAACACACAAGATGACTGCCCCCATGTGGACACAAGATGGCCACCACAAGATGGCCATCAGGGGAGGACAGTTGGGAGGGACCAGGCCTGCAAGGGAGTGCAGTTGGGGTGATCAAGCCTGCAGGGGAGGGCAGTTAGGAGCAAACAGGCTGGCAGGGGAGCAGTTAGGCACCAATCAGGCTGTCAGGGGAGTGGTTATGGGATGATCAGGCTGGCAGGTAGAGTGGTTGGGGGCAATCAGGAAGGCAGGCAGGTGAGCAGTTGGGAGCCAGCAGTTCTGGATTGTGAGAGGGATATCCATCTGCCCATTTAGGCCCGGTCCTACTTGGATCAGTCCTAAACGGGCAGACGGACATCCCTCAAGGAGTCCCAGATTGGAGGGGGAGCAGGCTGGACTGAAGGACATCCCCCCATACACTAATTTCATATACTGGGCTTCTAGTTAATAATAAAATGTTGCTAATTTATTTTTAAGCTTGTTAACTGACACTCCTTTGTTGACCAGGGCATGTTATCAATTTAGTTTATGCTTGATACCATATTGTATGTTACACATACAAAGTAGGTACAACCTTATTCTGCCTAGAAAAAAGTTTATAAATTAGTGGGGAAGGGATGGTAAACAATTTAAATGATGATTACGGTTTAATATAAGTGTTTGATGAAAGTGTGTACTGATGCTATGTGATTGTGAAATGCAGTTAATTATTTATATTATTCTGGAACAGTAAGCATGGTTTCCAAGGAGAAATAATATTTGTTAGTACATTTGTTTGTACATTTGAAAGATTCCCTACTTTCTTCACTTAAAAGGACTCTTTTTTAAATAATTTTTTAAATTGTGAGTTTCTCATTATAGTTGTTACACTTCTAATCACATTTGATACTGTGATAAAACTGAACATTTTGCTGATGTAATTCTTTCTTTTGGTATTAATTTTCTTTCTAATCTCATCTGGTACCCTTAAATTATCCTAAGTTATCTTCCATTATTTTTTAAATGTTACCTTTTTTATAGACAATTTCTACTGTTCAAAATATTTATCTTCAACGACTCTTAATTTAGAAACACAGAGAACATTGAATATAACATCCATTCTTCTTATGTAAATATCATAAGGACTTTTACTACGCCACATTAATTTTCTTCTCTCTTTTATGGAGAAATTTTTGAACATAGACAAAAGTAACAAAAACTTAACCATTAACATCTGACTGATTCAGTCCCATATGTACCCAATTCAGACCAATCAATTTCCCATCCTTCTATCTTGCTCAAACTTAATCTCAGATATCATATAATTAAAATATAATATGTATTTTTAAAATATATTTTATTGATTTTTTTTTACAGAGAGGAAGGGAGAGAGATAAAGAGTTAGAAACATTGATGAGAGAGAAACATTGATCAGCTGCCTCCTGCACACCCCCCACTGAGGATGTGCCCGCAACCAGGTATGAGCCCCTGACCAGAATCGAACCTGGGACCCTTCAGTCCTCAGGCCGATGCTCTATCCACTGAGCCAAACCGGTTTCAGCTATAATATATATTTTAAAGATATTTTTCTTTCATTAAAATATCATATCTAAATATTGAATATTTTAATAAAAGATTACATCTGTAATATAAAATATTAAGCAATGTTTAATTTTTCATTTGTCTCATAATTTTTACTTCTAATAAATTAACATGTTGCTACATTTACTATCAATTAGGATTTATAAATAGACCACATATTAATAAATGTAAGCATACATAAATGACTGCACTTGGTATAAATAAATGGTAAAGTGCCTAAATTAAAGTTATCTATAAGATGTCTTCTCAATTGCTAAGTTATGTAAAATTTGTTTTCACAAAAAGATACTTATATTACTTGACTTGTGTATTTTTTCTTGCATCTTCTGAATATGCAACTTTTTATAAAAACTTAACATACTAGCAGACTGCTCTCCAGTGAACAAAACATACTGTATTTATTTTTTTAATTACATTTAAGTAGAAATCCCAAAATCTGAATTAAAAACCTATGGCACTAAAGATTCATATTTTTCATTTGAACTTTTCAAAAACAAGTATAAATCTTAGATCTTAAGTATTTGGTATTTACAGTTTGTTTATATGCTCATATTATAAAATAATTATTTTACTGAGAAAATAGCCTTTTTTCTGTTTTCCTAAATATTGTCATTGATTTACTATGCAATATACTGTGAACATCATATAATCATTAAAGGAAACAATGGACATTACAGAAAATAAGTAAAAGGATTTAATTAATGTATTTGCATACTAGATGAGCAGTTCTTAAGCATTTTTATAATATTTCTTCAGTAGAAACAAAACTATCAAACACTTATTAAGTACTTGAAAATATAGAATGTTTTAGTCTATTTACATTTAATATAAAAATTAGGTTGGTTTTATGTCTATCACCTTCCAATAATTTATATTTGTCCCATTTATTTTTGTTTAATTTTTTTCTTTTCTCCTTTCTATTTTTTAGAGTTTTGGTGTTTTTGTTTGTACTTCACTTTAATTCTTTTATTGGTTTTTAGCTCTACTTTGTTTTATATTTTGTGAAGGAATTAAATATTTATTTTTAAATTAGTAATGTCAGCATTAATATATTACTACATTATATATTAATATAAGAAAATTAATACATAATTCATCTACTTCTATCCTTTGTGCTATATTCATATTTACTTCTACATATAATCTACTTCTATATATTTGTAAATTCCAAAATGCAATATTCTTATTGTTGCTTTATGAAATTTAGTTTTTATTAAAAAAAGATATCAGGTAAAATATTTTATGTCATTTAAAATACCATTGATAGCACCAACTGCTTTCTCCATACTTTCAGTTCATATATAAAGAACATTCTTTCAACATGAAGCATATTCTTGAACATATCTTATATTTGTCTTTCTCTATATGGCTATTTCACTTAGCATAATGTTCTCCCGGTTCACCTGTGTTGTTACATCAGAATTTCCTTTTTTTCTTTTATTTTTTATGGCAGAATAATATTTCTTTCAATAAATATTTCACATTCATCCATCAAAGAACACGTAGGTTGTTTGAGTATCTTGGCTATTGTGAACAATGCTGCAATGAACATGTGAGTACATTTTTCTCTTTGAGGTAAGATTTCATTTTATTTGCCTATTTACCCAGAAATAAGATTGCTGAATCATATGGCAGCTCTATTCTTAATTTTTAAGAAACCTCCATACTGGTTTTTGGTTTTGTGTTTTTAATAGTGGCTCTATAATTTAGATTCACACCAACAGTGTACAAGTGTTGTTGTTTTTTTTTTATTTTCTCTACACCCTCCCCTACACCTTTTATCTCTTTTTTATATTAGCCCACCTAACAAATGTGATAATATCTTATTGGGGTTTTAATTTGCATTTCCCTGGTGATTAGTGTTGATAATTAGTGATAATATTGGCTCTAGTGGTGGGTATCTGCCATTTCAAACATATTATCATTTCTTTGTCTCTCTCACCAGTTCTAGAGACAATAGTTTATTCTGTGACCTTAATTTTCTGATGGACCTAAGAAGATATTCTTTAGATTCTTTAGGGTTTTTTTTTTTCTTGTTGTGAAGATAGAGCAACAACTTCCAAGTTTTTTACATATCACAGCTAACATTGGAAGGCTCCACCTTTATTTCTGAAGCGTTATCTTTTTGGGATATAGGATTTTGCACTGGGAATCTTTTTCTTCAGTCTTTTAATGATATTATGCATTATTGTGTAGTTTTCAAATAGGTTTATTAAAAAATTAAGTGTTGGTTTTTGCAGGTAATGTATCATATTTCTGCTTTTAAGATTTTGCCTATGGAATGTCCACCAACCTAAGTCCAACTGCAAATTTGAAGCAGACTTGTGACTCAGCTCCAAGCCAATTAAGCCATAGTCTGGGGGCAATTTGCTATTCCAGGAACTTGGCAGTAGGCATGTCTATTCACAACCTTGAAGCCAATACCATTGGGACACTTAACTTTAAGTGGGAAATTGCAGAAGGCTCACTGTGGACTAACTTAAGAATTAAAAACTTCCAAAGTCCTTTAATGTTTTGTTTCCAGAAAGTCTGCCAACTTCTCACTCTGAAGAATGCAGGAACTTCCCTTCATGCTTCCAAAAACAGGGGAGGGGAATAAATTATTTGAAATATGCCAAGAAGTTCCTCTTTCATTGTGTTCTTGTAATGATGACAAGGCCTCAAAAAAAATTACTTCACCTAACTCTTACTTGAATGGAAAGAACAACCCCCTCTAGCCTTCTTGTCTCACCCAAGGGGTATAAGAAGACTCAGAAGGATTTGAGAAAGTCATAGCTCAGGGTACAGGAACACTAAGAAAGCGAGGCTTATTGATAGGTGTAGAATATGGTTGTTTCCCCACCACCTGTCTCCACATCAATAGGGCACCATTACTTCGACTCATGCGTAAGTACCTGGAGCTCTATGTGCCATTGCTTTTGAACTACGAATGGCATGACAGTGAAAGAAAAAAGGCAGTAACATTTTAGTACGTATTGTTAGGAAAATTGTCTTACGCTGGTGGGTGTCTGTGGAACAATATGGAGGATGCCTAAGGATCTATAAACTACACTTTGAGAAGCACTAAAACTTATTTTAAAATTATCAAGACTTGAATACTAATGCTGCGATTGCAATATTGGATAGAGTACTATTTATTAAAGTAGCTCATGACAAAGAAGCTCAGAACGTCAGACTTACACAGCAAATTTGGACTTTTACAAAATAAATGTAGCACATCAAGTTGGTCCAAGTTAATTTTTTTTTATGTTTTGGGGTGTGATCATATAATTATTTCCAGTTCAGGACGGTTATAAGCATGAAATTCTTATTTCACAAGTGAAGGAAAGTTTTGCAAGTGTCTTAACTTTATAATGGTTTGCATAAGCACCTTATCTTCATTATATTACTCAAGTGGAACAATCAGGAAAGCTTTAGACTAAGCTACTTATTTAATATACAAGATTTTCCAACTTTTATTAAAGTTTTTACAACTTGTAGTAGATAATAAACTTGTAGATAAAATCTCTGGAGCCATAATTATATTTTCATTGGTTTTGGTTTTTATTCTGATTTAGTGGGCTCTGGAGAGACCACCAAAAATGTTCAGTATGTCACAGCTCCCACAGGATGAGACAGACTCCTTGACTGGAATGTAAATTAATTCACTTGAGCCATGGAGTGTTCAGCTGCAATGCAGTGCATCTAGCTTTGCATTATAATGTATACATTTTTTAAATTTATGAATTACAAAAAATAGAATTTATATTTTCTCATCTTACTTTTATGTATTTGCATTGATTCTTTTTATTCTACACATTTAGAAACTAGTGGCTATATAATTTAAACTTATTATTTCAGCAATTTTCAATGAGTCTGTATTTTTATGTTTGTCTTTTTAAAAATTTATATGTAAGTTAGTATCAAAGCATCATTCAGATAGGAAGATAAGCTGATAAATTGTCTGAAATCTATTTTAAGAGAATACATTAAGTAAATGACTAAAATTCTCCATTATGAACACTAAAGAGAATATCAGTGTTTTATACACAAATGTGAAATATTTGTGATAGTTGAGATTTTTATTTTTATGAATATTTTTATTTCATCATATATGATGAAACCAAGTATTTGGAATTATGAGATACAGATTGGGTTTTTTAGTAAACATTATAGTAATGAATGTATATGAAAAAATGTTGTAATCAGTTAGTTTAAAAAACTTTCTATGTGCTTTTTGTATAATACCTCATTTAATTTTCTCAACAACTCTACAAGGTAAGCATTTAAAAAAAAAAATTCCGACTTTCAGGTAAAGGGCAATGATATATAGAATGAATTGCTAATTGCCCAAGGTCACATAGCCAGGAAATGGTGGAGGCAGACTTCAGACTCTGGCAATCTAATCTACAAACCTAAACTGCATGCTACTTTTGAAATTTAAATTGTCTGGAAGTGACAATGAAACACTAAGAGAATACTAACAAAATTATCTCCTTGCCTAGAGACACACAAAGTATAAAAGAATAAAGGTCCTCTTCCCCTTAAGAAAGCTTCAGGGGGAAAAAAGTCAGCTTCAGGCAAGGACAAGAAGGGAGAATTCTGTGAAGCGTTTCAGATTAAAGGAGGTTCTTCTTAAAATGAACAGGGGTTTCAGAAATCACTGTGGAAGTGGTGGAGAGGGCACATGTCACTGTAGGCAAAAGGATATCAGTTTTGTAAGATTTCTGAGGTGCTGTTATCTGGATTTGCAGTGTCAGGTTGAGTGGAGATATGCTGACACCCAGCAGAGTACAGCACCTGTTTAGGATTCTAACTTACTGAAGAGCTGTTGATCCTAAAAGGTTCCTTCTCTGGTGATTGGGGTCTATCTCTCTTGGCTAAGTCAACAATGGCAACTACACAGGTGTATATTGCATTTCTGTGTACTTATTTGCTTATTTGATTTTATTGTGTTTCTCTTTAAAAATCTTGCTTGTTATATATTTTAATTAAACAAAAAGTTAGATAAAAACAATTACAAGAATATGTGTAATACATGTAGGCCCACTATTCAAAAGTTTTATGTCTATTTCAAATGATTCAGCCTCTCTTTTTAAATAAATAATAATTTACAGATACAGTTGAAACTCTATATTCTTTTGAAGTTTTTTCTATCCCCAGAGGGGGAAAAAACACTATTTTTAATTTGATGCAAATCAAAACTCTTTACAACTCTATAAAAGAGTACTATATACTTCATTAAAAAAAAACCCACCAAATACTTCATTGAAATTACTGCATATTGCATGAGTAATTTTACTTTATAACAAATAGAAAAATTAATGAGATAAATATTGTATTAAATCATTGTGTAAACACTGTTAAGTATAGTTAGAGTTCTAGAGAGAAATTTATAAAAAAAATAACTGAAATTCATCACAGAAGATTTAAATAATGGAATGATATTCATGTTTGTTAACATTGAGGCTCAATATTGAAAATATTAAATTCCCCAAATTAAAATATAAATATTTAATTACAATAAAAATACCAATACTTTCTTGGGGAAAGCTTGATAAATTTATTCCAAGTTCTTATTAACATGTAAACGTTCAGATCAAGATGCTCAAGACAATTCTGAAAAGAGGAATAAAATTGAAGGCAGTGGGAAATTTTTACAATGCATCATTGAGTATAATCATTTTCTACCTTCGTAAACATTGCCAGTTGTGTTCCAAAGTAATATATGAAAATTTTTGGGAAAAACAAACACAAAAATAGCTGTGTTTTTGGTGGCCAAATAGACAGGAGTTTTGTATACCTTCTCCTGGGGCCAGGCTAGAAAAGCAACTATATCAGAAAATGTCCACTGGAATTAACTAATTAGACACAGCTGAGGAGACAACTTTCAATATGGAAGGGCAGAGGACGCCTAGAGAACGCCACTTGCTAGCCATAACTCATGTGGAACCACAACTGTGCCCTGGCAGTGAGTGGTTTAGTACTTCCCATCAGGCTCCCAGATGTCTGTAGTGAGCACTTCCTCCTGCACCAGGCCACCTCTCCAGCCAGCTGGGACTCTGTGTTCAGAACCCAGCTCTAGGACCCTACATTTGTGCAAGCCAGGGGGAACCCTGTGCCCCACAACTGCCCCAGGCCCTAGTACTGTCCTACCAGTCTGATCCAGAGCTGCCAAGCACCTGCTCTACTCTGAGCACTAGGGCCTGCTGCCAGGCCAAGCCAGAGCAACCCAGTGCATGCCCCACTCCAGGCCACAGGAGAGTGAGGTTGTGTGACCCAGAGCAACCCTCCCCCACTCTATACTGGGGAGGGGTGAACTGGAGCAATCCAGTGCATACTTCACTCAGGGGCCACAGGAAAGCAAGGACTGTGCAACACAGAGCAACCTGCACCTGCTCCACTTTGAACCTGGGACTTGCTGCTAGGGTGAGCTGGAGTAACTCAGAGTGCCCCACTTCAAGCCACAAGAGAGCTCTGACTATGAAACCCAAAGCAACCAGCACCTGCGCACCATGGCCCCTGGACAGTCCTGCTGGGGCTACCCAGAACAACCCAGCATGAGCCCCACTCAGGCCACAGGAGAGCACTGCCAGGGAAACCCAGAGCAATCTGGTGTGTCCAGCCAGGGGGCACTGAACTGCACTGCAAGTGCACTGCCAGAGCGACCTAGGGCACCACACTGCTACATAGTGAATTGCATGCCAGAGGGCTCTGGGTCCTCACAGGGAGTCATACACCAGAGGAACTGTGCATGTGCTCCCACCACTCTGAGCATCTGAAGAAAAAAACTCAGGGACCAGATCCACGAGAGAAGGGTATTTAACTCAGAGCAGAGGCAATAAAGGCATGAAACTCAATGCAGACCAGCCTCTGGGCTAATGATTTCTAGACCATTGGCCTGATAGGGTCTTCAAACTCTCAATCCCCAAACTGGGACCACAAGACCAGAAAGAAGCAAGAAAAGTGGGGAGACAAAGAACCCCCCAAGAAAAGAAAAAGAGAAATTGCAAGAAAAGAAACTAAATTAAGTGGAGGCAAGCAATATGTAAGAGAAAGAATCATAAAGTTCCTAAAGTTTTCTCATCTTTGGATGAGAAAATCAACTTCCATAAGAATCAACAGGGAATAAAAAACAATATAGCTATAATAAACACACACACACACACACACACACACACACACACACACACATATACTCTCTCTCTCACACACACAGACATGCTCACACACACACACACAGACACACACAATGGAAGGTTTCAACAGTAGACTAGAAGAAGTAGAGGTCTGAATCAGTAAGTTAGAAGAAAGGTCAAATAACATCCAATCTGAAAAGTAATTGGGGGAAAAAATTAGGAAGCAGGAGAAGAAGTTAAGGGAGCTTTGGGACAATATTAAATGAAGTAACATCCACTTGAAAGGGTGTCAGGAGGACAAAAAGAGGACCAAGGATTAGGAAACCTATTTGAATAAATAATTACAGAAAACTTTTTGATATGGGGAAGAAAAATGTCACACAGGCTCATATAGTACCAAACAAGATGAATCCAAAAAGACCCACACCAAGACACATCATCGTAAGTACAATGGCAAACATTAATAACAAAGAGAAAATCTTAACGGCTACAAAGAGAGATGGAGAGTCACCTAAAAGGGATCTCCTATTAGATTACCAATTGACTTCTCAACAGAAAAACATCAGGCCAGAGGGAATGGAATAAAGTATACAAAGTAATGCAAATCAAGAAACTGAGTCCAAGAATAGTATATCCAGCAAGGCTACCATTCAAAATTGAAGGGGAAATCAGGAGTTTCGCAAACAAAAAAAGGATGAGGAAGTTTACTACTACCAAGCCAGCAATGCAAGAAATTCTAAAGGGAGTGTTGTAAATAGGAAAACTAGAAAGAGAAGAAAGAACACAGAAATAAAGAATAAAAATGGCTACAAACAAATATTTATCAATAATAACCTTGATTATAAATATATTAAATACTCCCAATAAAAAGACATCACATGTGGCTGTAAGCAAAAAAAAAACGTAAACCATACTTATGCTGTCTACAAGAGACCTAACTCAGAACAAGTGATTCACACAGACTGAAAGTGAAGGGATGGGATAGGAAAAAAAATTCAGGCAAATGGAACTGGAAAAAAAAAGCTGGAGTAGCAATACTTATATTTGACAAAATAGACCACAAAGTGAAGGCCATAACAACAGATAAAGAAGGCCACTGCATAATACTAAAGGGATCAGCACAACCAAAGGGTATAACTGTGGTAAACACATATCCATCCAATGCAGGAGCACCCAAATGCATAAAAAAGAAAATTTTCCAGAAGGTATCACAGGAGAGATCAACAGCAATACAATCAGAGTAGAGGATGTTAATATCTCTTTTACATCACTGGATAAATCTTCTAGACAAAAAAAAAAAAAATCAACAAAGTAACAGCAATCCTAAACAGATCACTAGATCAGATTAAATTAATTGACAACTTAAGAACATTTCACCCCAAAGCTACAGAATATACAGTCTTTTTAAGTACACATGAGATATTTTCAAAGATAAACCTCATTTTAGAAGAGGCTAAATCTCTGAAATTCAAGGAGATCGAAATTATATCAAGCATTTTCTTGGATAAAAGTGGCATAAAATTAGAAATCAAGTACAATAAAAACAATTTAAAAATCAAACACTTGAAGTCTTAATAAACAATGATGGGTCACCAAATATATTAAAAAATAAATTAAAAACAAGCTGGAAACAAATGACAATAAAAACAAAACAATTCAAAATCTATGGACAGTGAAGAAGTCTTGAGGAGGGAAGTTCATAGTTCTATAGGCCTACCTCAAAAAAACAAGAAAAAAAGGTAATAAGTTATCAAACCTTAAAGCTTAAAGCATTTTAAAGAGAGCAAAAACAGAAGCCCCGAGTAAGCACAAGGAAGGAAATAATAAAGATGAGAGTGGACATAGACTTCATAGAGACAAAAAACAAACAAACAGAAAATAACAATAAACAGACCAAAAAAAATACAAAAGATAAACCAAGACCTGTTTCTTTGAAAGGATAAACAATATTGATGAACATCTAGCTAGGCTCACCAAGAAACAAAGGAGGACCCAAATAAACAAAATCAGAAATGAAAGAGGAGAAATAACAATTGATCTCACAGACACACAAATAATTCTAAAAAAAACTTACCAGCAGCAACTCTACTCCAACAAACTGGACTAGATGAAATGGACATATTCCTAGAAAAATACTATCTTCCAAAATTCAATCAGGAAGGATCAGAAAACCTTAATAGGCTGATAACTATGGATTAAATTGAAGCAGTAATCAAACACTTTCAGCAAACAAAAGCCCTGGTCCAGATGGCTTCACAGGGAAGTTTTATATCAATCATTCAAAAAAGAAGTAAAACCAATCCTTTTCAAACTATTCTGAAAAATTGAAGAGGAGGGCACATGTTGAAGGTCTTTCTATGAAGCCAGCGTCACCCTAATCCTAAAATCACATAAAGGCACCACAAAGAAAGAGAATTACAGGCCAATATTCCTGATGAACATAGATACTAAAATCCTCAACAAAATTCTAACCAATCAGATCTAGCATTACATTAGAAAGATCATACACCATGACCAACTGAAATTTATTCTGGGGATGCAAGGCTGGTACAATATCCACAAATCTATAAACATTATACATCACATATACAAATTGAGATGCAAATATCACATCATCATATTAATTGATATAGAAAAAGCATTTGACAAAATCCAACATGCTTTCTTGATAAAAACTCTCAGCAAAGTGCCAATAGAGGGATCATACATCAACATAAACAAAGCTTCTATGACAAAGCTATAGCCAACATCATACTCAATGGGCAACAACTAAAACTATTTCCCCTGAGAACAGGAACAAGACAGGGACCCCCAATCTCACCACTCTTGTTCAACATAGTACTGGAAGTGCTAGCCATAGAGATCAGACAAGAAGAAGAAATAAAATGCATCTGAATTAGAAAAGAAGAAAAATAATAATTATTCGCAGATGACATGATAGCATACATAGAAAACTGTAAATATTTCATAAAAAAACTACTAGATTTTTAAAAAAGTATGAATTTGGCAGTGTAGTAGTGGTATATAAAATTAACACCAGAAATCTATGTCTTTTTTATGCACCATGTACACCAATAATGAACTCAGAGCAAGAGAAACTAAAAGAATAATCCCATTTACCACTACAACAAAAATATTAAGATATCTAGGAATAAAATTAACTAAGGAAGTAAAAGACTTGTACTCAGAAAACTACAGGACATTGAAAAAAGAGATAGAGGAAGACAAACAAATGGAAGAATATACTGTGTTCATGGATTGGTAGAATCAATTTCATTAAAATGTCTATACTACCCAAAGCAATCTATAGATTCAGTGCAATCCCCATTTAGATACTAAAAGCATATTTCACAAACCTTGGACAAACTCTCCAAATATTCTTATGGAATAAAAGGAGACCCCAAAAAGCAGCAGAAATCCTGAAAAAGAAGAACAATGTTGGGGGGATCATAATGCCAGATATCAAGTTATATTACAAAGCCACAGTTCTCAAAATTTCCTGGTACTGCCATAGAACAGACATAAACCAATGGAACAGAACAGAGAACCCGGAAATCAACCCAAGCTATTATGCACAATTAATATTTGACAAAGGAGGCAAGAACATACAATGGAGTCAAGACAGTCTCTTCAATAAATGGTGTTGGGAAAATTGGACTGGTACATGCAAAAAAAATGAAGCTAGACCACCAATTTACACCACACACAAAAATAAACTCCAAATTGATACAGGACTTAAATGTAAGACAAGAAACCATAAAAATCTTAGAAGAATCCACAGGCAGCAAAATAGCAGACATATATTATAGCAATATCTTTACTGATACAACTCCTAGGGCAATGGAAACTAAGGACAAAATAAACAAATGGGACTTCACCAAAATAAAAAGCTTCTGCACAGCAAAAGAAGCCATTAACAAAACAACAAGAGAGCCCACTGCATGAGAGAATATATGTTATATCTGACAAGGGTTTAATCTTCAAAATTTATAGGGAACTCATACAACTTAACAAAAGAAAGATAAACAATCTAATAAAAAAATGGCTAAAGGAACTCAATAGACACATGTAGAAAGTGGAAATACAGAAAAGACCATGAGACATGTGAAAACATGCTCCAAGTCACTAATCATTGGAGAGATGCAAATTAAAACAATGAGATATCATCTCATACCCTTCAGAATGGCTATCATCAACAAAACATACAACAAGTGCTGGCAAGGATGTAGAGAAAAAGGAACTCCTGTGCACTGCTGGTGGGAATGCAGCCTGGTGCAGCCACTGTGGAGAACAGTAGGGAGTTTCCTCAAAAAACTAAAAATGGAACTCCCATTTGATCCAGTGATCCCACTTCTAGGACTATATCCCAAGAAACTAGAAACACCAGTCAGAAAAGATATATGCACCCCTATGTTCATAGTAGCACAATTTACAATAGCTAAGATTTGGAAACAACCTAAATGCCCATCAGCAGATGAGTGGATTAAGAGACAGTGCTACATCTACACAATGGAATGCTATGCTCCTTTAAAAAAGAAAGAACTCTTACCATTAGTAACAGCATGGATGTACTTGGAGAGCATTATGCTAAGTGAAATAAGCCAGTTGAAGAAAGATAAATGGCATATGATTTCACTTAATTGTTGAATGTAATGTAATGAATGACATAAACTGATGAACAAAAATTGATCCTTAGACACAGAAGCATCTAACAGACTGCCAAACCTCAGAAGGAAGGCTGAGGAGGCTGAAGGTGGCAGGAGATAAGAGATCAACCAAAGGACTTGTATGCAGGCATATAAGCATAACAAATGGACACAGATAGTAAGGGTTTGAGGGCATGTACTGAGGGTGAGGGAATGTACTGGGGGTGAGAGTGGCTGGGGAGAGGTTAATGGGCGGAAAAAGAGACATATGTAATACTTTAAACAATAAAGAATTTAAATTAAAAAAAAATCTGTGATATGTATTCCAGAGAAGACATTTTTAAAAGCTATATATGTTTTTTTATTATTATTTCAGAGACAAAGGGAGAAGACAGAGGTAGAAACACCAATATGTGAAAGAATCATTGATCAGCTGCTTCCTGCATGTTTTTTACTGGGGACCCAATTGGAAACTGGGCATGTGCCCTGACCAGGAATTCAACCGTGACCTCCTGCTTCATTGGTGGACACTCAACTATTGAGCCACACTGGCTGGGTAAGAAGAAGGCATTTTGATGTTGGATAAAGTTCTTAAGTTCTTATTAAGGGGTATCAGGTTAAAGGTCTTAGATAATATGCTTTTCCCTATTATGTGTTTTTAATTATATTATTTGGTGTCTACCCATTTTTGCTTAACTTGTCTCTGAATGTATTAGAAAAAAGTGCTGCCTAGGAGGCCATGTTAGTAATGGCTTATGCCCTTTGGTAAATGACTGATACACTTAAATAAAACAATAAACAAACTATAATCTCTTGGAAATATTGCTTCAGAGAGATTGAATTTAGATATAGTGATACTTTGTTTTGTTTTGGACTATGCTACTTCTGTTTTTTAGGAGAGTAAAACAACTTACTCTACCCAGGGGTTTGAAGAATTATAGCTAGTTGAAATCTAACTGGATTTGAAACTTTCTAATGATGAAAGTCAAGATTGTGGCCCGAGTCAAAAACAGATAAAATTTTAAGTATTCTTAAGCCTTACTATACAATAGCCCATGGAAAACATGTGCTTTCCATTGATGTATCAAGTACTATTTTTAAATGTCTAAATGGTAGAACAGAAGAGTGGAGTAGAGAGGGAAGAGAAGAGTGAGAAAAAGAAAGGGAGATTATATAACAGAATTAAACTTATAATTAGGGTGTGTGAATACAATATTGTCAAATGGAGAGTCTAAATTTTATAAATCAATTAATTTATCAAGAAAAGTACCCCCAAGAGTGTTTCAATAAATATATTAGTGCCATGTGAATGGTTGATATCCTGCAGGACTTGAGACAAGAAATTAAGGCTCACAATACATGCATTGTCAAAATCAGAAAGTCCTTTGTAGTGAAAGATTTTACATCATATGTTCTAAATTTATACAGAAGTAGCCACGGCATTGACTGTTACTTGTCACTGAAAATTATAATTTAACTAAAGAAAAAACAGGGGATGGGAGACTGAAAAGGACAAATGTTATAAAAGGACAAATTAACTCATACAATAAATGCATTAATTAGATGATGTTATCGTTATTCAAAGACTCTTTAAAAGATCTTTTGTTTAGGTTCCTTACTTATAAATAGACTTTTTGTGTCTTCTGATCATAAAAGAAACCCATTTCAAACTTCAGAAAATGTATGATACCTTAAATAATAATAGCAAGAAATGTTCACGCACATACAATCTGGACTCTCATTTGAATAAAGAAGAACTCTAATTATTTGTTGATTAGAAAAAAAATGAAGAGCAATGCTTTTATATAAACATCACTCACTAAAGTATATAAATGTTTTTTTCTGGAAATGAACTTCATCTAAAAGGCTAAAAGATGTCAGAAATGGAGATCACAACCTGCTGGCCCCAAATAGACCCTAGTGTTATGGGTATGTGGGTGAAAATCTTGTTAAAGTCATCTTCAGTAGTTCATCAACATTGTTTTCCTGGAAATAATTATATATAGGCTGGGATTTGTAAGAGTAAATATATTTTTTTAAAAATCCCTGGCTTAAAAAAAAAAAAATAGAGACTCCTTTCCCTGCCTCTTTTCTCTCAAAGCATTTCATTTAAAAATATTATAATTATACATTCTTTCTTGTCCCTTGGAGATGCAAAAAAATCTGTCTGAAACCTAATTAAGCCTCTTTTCAGTTTTACAGATCAGAAAAGGCTTTGTCAAAGACCCAGGAGTCTTCTCTTTAAGATACAATCATCTCTATCTCTTAGTTTCTATGGGAAGTTAGGGGCCTAATTTTAGTGAGCTCCTTGTTCCAAATTTACCATCTGTCATAAAGAGATGAGTTTATTTTCTTTTTAATAAAACCAATGAACTAAATGTTCATCCCATTTCCAGATGAATTTAGGATGAACATGTGTGACAAATGGTGTTATTAGTTCCTCTTATTTGAGGATTAGTGATTGTTTTCCTTGAGAACACATATCATGGTTTATATCTTCTTAAATACTAGTATAAGAAAGGGTGAGAATCTTTTCTATCTGGACAATCTCTTAGATTGCTTGTGATATGGGTAGTTTTTGTTTGAGAGTTTGCTCAGTAATAAAACTATTTTCTTTATCTTCTACCTTTGTGGGGCATTTACATGGGTCGGGAGGAATTTTTGTTTTGAATTATATTTCCCTAACAGTGTGTAACAAAAGACTTGATATACAAATACTTATTAATTGGCTGGAGATATTTTAATAATAAAAACAAAGCTAGCTCCTACCTGGTTTGACTTAGTTGATTCAGTGTCGGCCTGTGGACTGAAGAGTCCTGGGTTTGATTAATTCCAAGGCCATGTACCTTGGTTGTAGTCTTGGCCTGGGGCCCTTGGCTGGGGCACGTGCAGGAGGCAACCAATCAATGTATTTCTCTCACATTGAGATTTCTGTCTTTCCTTCTCTCTTCCAGTCTTCCTGAAATAAATTCAAAA
The DNA here is from genome assembly GCA_011751065.1 of Lasiurus cinereus. Classification (NCBI taxonomy): domain Eukaryota; kingdom Metazoa; phylum Chordata; class Mammalia; order Chiroptera; family Vespertilionidae; genus Lasiurus; species Lasiurus cinereus. Next base: position 31,605 of record JAAGEH010002411.1, on the reverse strand, counting down.
ATATCCTTAGATAAGGATTTAAAAAAAAAGAGTTCAATCTTTATCTACCCCAAAGAAAGGAAAATAAAATGTCATTAAAAGAAACAAACAGCCGAGACTAGTTTGGCTCAGTGGATAGGGCGTCGGCCTGCGGACTGAAAGGTCCTGGGTTCGATTCTGGTAGGGGGCATGTACCCTGCTTGCAGGTACATCTCCAGTGGGGAGTGTGCAGGAGGAGGCTGATTAATGTCTCTCTCCCATTGATGTTTCTGACTTTCTATCCCTCTCCCTTCCTCTCTGAAAAAATCAATAAAATATATTTAAAAAAACAAACAAACAAAAAGCAAGTAGCTATGGCAATCATCAACAAATCAACAAACGACAAGTGTTGGCGAGGATGCGGAGAAAAAGGAACCCTTGTGCACTGTTGGTGGGAATGCAGACTGGTGCAGCCACTGTGGAGAACAGTATGGAGTTTCCTCAAAAAACTAAAAGTGGATCTCCCATGTAATCCCACTCTTAGGAATTTATCCGAAGAAATTAGAAACACCAATCAGAAAGGATTTATGCACCCCTATGTTCATAGCAGCACAATTTACAATAGCTACAATTTGGAAACAGCCTAGGTGCCCGTCAGCAGATGAGTGGATCAGAAAACTGTGGTACATCTACACAATGGAATTCTATGCTGCCATTAAAAAGAAGGAATTCTTACCATTTGCAGCAACCTGGTTGGAACTGGAGAGCCTTATGCTTAGTGAAATAAGCCAGTCAATGAAGGAGAAGCATCACATGATCACACTCATTGGGGGATAATAAAGAACATTATAAACTGATGAACAAAAGGATAGATACAGAGATAGTAAAGCTTCAAACAGACTGCGAAATTACAGCAGGAAGATTAAAGTTAGGTGAGGTAAATAAGAGATCAATCAAAGGACTTGTAGGCATGCATATAAGCATAACCAATGAACATAGACACTGGGGGGTTGGGGTATGCCTGGAAGGGAGGGGGGGCAATGGGGAGATATGTATAAAAAATTAATTAAAAAAAAACGAAAAAAAAAGCAAGTAGCTAATATTTATATAAAGTGGTTTCTCCTATACAATAATTGCATTTGCATGATTATCTGTATTAACTTTTTAATTTTTTCATTTAATATCAAATTTATTTTGATCTCAAGGATGAAAATTGAAACAGCAACAAATACTGTGGTTCAGGACAGAGCAGTTAAAGAAAAATAAGTAATGAAAATGTAAAAGAAGAAAAGTTTTCTTTGGCTGATCTAATTAATAAATTGGCATAAGATAGTTTAAGGGGAGAAAAACAAGTTTGATTTTATACATACACAAAACTCAAAGATAAGGCTTAAATAAATGACCAAAGCAAACAGCTATTATCCTTTTTAGACAGATAAGCAATAAATTTTTGAAGAATTGTCAAGACAAAGAAGTTCGAGTTTGAGGTGGTAAATGAGTTAAGAAGTAACAAATATTGTTCATACTGCCTTCTTGGCCCCAAAATTCCCAGCTCTGGTGGCAAGGCTGTTTTCGACCCTCATTGTACAGTGGGGTAACTTTCACATGGAACATGTATTCCCTGATTTCAAGGGGACAAAGAGGTCAGGGTGTCCTTCTTGAACCAGTATTTCTTAAGTAACTTTAATTAAAAATGATCAATATGGCCCAGCCGGTGTGTCTCAGTGGATTGTACATCATCCTATGCACCAAGAGGTTGCTGGTTTGATTCCCTGTCAGGGCATGTGCCTGGGTTGTGGGGTCGATCCTCAGGGGAGGGCATGCAAGAGGCAGCCAATTGATGTTTATCTCCCTTTGATGTTTCTCTCTCTCTCCCTCTCCCTTCCTCTCAAATCAATATAAAACATATTAAAAAATGCCCCATATGCCAAAGTGGCAGGCTTTTGGTTGGTATATTCTGTTCTCCTTCAGAAACAAAAGTACTATTTAGGATTTGAAAGATTCAGGAAATGCCTAAAGGGTAATGGAAACGTTGGAAAATAAAGCAGCAATGTTTTAAAAGCATTAGATACAACAGACTATTCATGGTACTGGAATTCTTAAAACATTCTCTGAAAGGAAATAATTAATAAATGTAAAATAAAGGCATAAGGGCCAAAGTATAATGAGATAATTGAATAAGTAGTGCAAGGAAAAAATAGAATAAAATGACTAAGTTTAACAGGAACCTTTCTGAGAACACTGAACTTGTGTAAAAACTATGTAAGTGTAGAGTGTTGCATAGTTGAACAGAACTATATAATCATATGGGTTGTATAACGGTTAAGATGAAATCAATAATTAGCATTCAGTTGTTTGTCAACAATTATCATACATTCTATGTATTTTCTTAACTTATTTAATATATTGGTTCAAAGTACAGGAAAATTAAATATGAAAAAATGTATGAAATATGTATGTAATTCTACCAATTTTTTTCTTGAGTACCTACAAAGGTGAGGTGCTAATAAAAAACAAAAAGACGCCGAAACCGGTTTGGCTCAGTGGACAGAGCATCAGTCTGCGGACTGAAGGGTCCCAGGTTCGATTCCGGACAAGGCACATACGTTGGTTTCGGGCACATCTCCAGTAGGGGGCGTGCAGGAGGCGGCTGATAGATGTCTCTCTCTCATCGATGTTTCTAACTTTCTATCCCTCTCACTTCCTCTCTGTGAAAAATCAATGAAATATATTTAAAAAAAAAGACAATACAGTATTTGCCTTCAAGTATAAAACTCTACTTAAAATAAACATTAGTCCACTAGATATTTAAACAGAATATAGTAAATAATTATAGGGTAAAAAAACCTATTGTGAGCACTGGTCATCAGTGTAATCTGGGAAATTATAATGGTAGTATAGCTAAAGGCTTAACCTTAGCAATAGCTCACAACAACAAAAGCATGGTTACTAACAAAAACAATAGTCAAGCAAACAAATTATAAATGAGCACCAACTTTAAGCAAATCTGCTCCTCTGTGAAACCTCTAAGATGAGTCCCTTAGGAAACTTACAATAAGATTAAGAAACTATAGTAACTTAACAGAGATTTTAATAAGCCAATTCATCTTTCACAAAATATTATTTTGCTCTGTTAAAATATTTTATCTGATTGTTTCCACTTTCAATAATGTTTAATAAAGTAAACACCTAACTAGCAGTTTAAACTGTATATTAAAGAATCTCACCTGTTTTCTACAGTAAGGCACATGCCATGTAGCAGGCTCATGCATTCATGGATCATGTGATGTAATGCTAAATGGAATGCAGGGATGGCTTTGCTAATAATGATTGTCCTATATAATAAAAAGAAAATATGCTAATTGACCATCAAATCCTCACAAAGATGGCAGCATCCACAGCCAATAAGGAGGGAATATGCTAATTGTCACACCCTCAAAGATAGTTGCCCACAGCCAGAAGATGGTGGCACCCAGTCCTCTCAGCCCCACCAGGGTGGCAGGCATGCTGCATGTCTGGGCCCACCCCCAGGCAGGTTTGGCTGCTCCATGAGCCTGCCTCCAGAGTACCCCAGACCCCTCAGCCCCCCAGCCACCCAGGGCCAGCCAGAGGTGCATGCAAGCTTCCGATGGCAGCTGCCCAGCCTCCCAGGGCCACCTAGGCTCAGGTAACCAGGGCTGACCTAGGCTTCCATTGCCGGCAGGGGCAGGAGCAGAGGTATGATGGGGGCATCGCCTTCCCCTGATCACTGGGTTGCCTCCTGCCCCTGAGGGTTACCAGACTGTGAGAGGGGGCAGGCTGGGCTGAGGGACCGCCTTCCCCCCACCTCTAGTGCATGAATTTTCAGGTACTGGGCCTCTAGTACATTTTATAAAAGTGAGTCAAAACATGTGTTTTCAACTTTACAAAGCCTGTTCTGATACCATTCTCTCTTAAAATAAAATGGACCTTCAGCTGCCATCATCTTATGTTACCTACAATATTCTATTGTTACCGGACAGGGACTGGGCCAGGAGCAGGTCTACCTGAGGCTGGCTGGTTGTGTGTGGATTCATGACTTTGTGCAGGAAAGATTACACAATAATCCAGGTGACTCTGGTTCAGGTGATTCTGAGAGTATGCTCATTAAAGTTGGGGACAGTGAAACAAGGAAGGACCTAGGGTAGAAGAAGCAGCAGGAGAAAGCCTAAAGGGTGCTCTACTTTGGCTCCCTAGAAGAGTTATAAGAAAGAAGTGAGGCAAGGTGGGGCTGCTATTAGCTCACTAGAAAATCAGAAAAAAGAAGGGCCTTGGAGATAGGTCCAGGGGGTAAGCTTGGGTGGAGCTGTGGCTGCCTGCTGCTCTCCTGGTGGCAAGTCTCGCAGGGACCCTTAGAATTTAGGATGAAGAAAATAAAAGTTCATGCCTGAGAAAAGGCATAGGTGTGTTCCAGAAAGAGTTTGTGCTGGGTCTTTGTCTTGAGAATGTTTATCTTTCTTCTGTGGGCAAGAATCTTAGGGGAGTTTTCAGCAGAATAGTCATCAGCTTTCCAGCTGTATTTTTAATATGCGGGTGTATCAAAATGAGGGTATAGAGGAGTTTGGGATCATTCTCTGGTCAATTTCACTGCTTGGCTTTTGAGTCTGCCTGGTTCTAATAGGGCTTTTGTTACTTGTTCCCCTGACCATCTGTCCTTGAGTTTGGCTGGTACAGATGGCATTAATTGGGTCTCTGTTACCTATGTCCCTGACGAGGGTGATTTAAGCTCCTTATTCTCTGGTGAAGGATGAGAAGTATAAACCATTTACTCTCAAGTGCCTATAGTTAGGAAAGATAAGGTCTTGTGATTCACTAGCTGGCTCTAAATTGTTCAAATTGTTTTGGCTTTGTTTAAATGTCTTGTCTCAGTTTTCCCATTCCACTTGCCAAGGAATTTTTTTAGTTTCTTACTATCCTGGCTCAACGTCCATGGCTCACCTTTATAGTTTTCTCAGGCTGTGGTGTTCACAGAAATGATGTGCACTAGATAAATCTGTGAATTTGTTCAAGTTCTAATGAATGTGTATTTAAAATAAAATTTAGTTTCTTTTACATGGCAAGTTAAAATTTTTTAGTGACTTCATCTCAATGTTGCAGAAGAGTCCATAGAGCTATCTTAGTGCACCAAGACCATACAGGTGGAATAAACAACTTAATTCATTTCAATGTGTATGAGATTGTATTATTGTTGTACAGCGACTATGATAAACACTTTTGATAGAAAAATAAAATGGCACAACCACTTTAGAAAACTAACATGCTATCTAAAATATATCCTTTGATCCAGGAATTCCATTCCTATGGTTAAAGCCAACAGACTTGCATATGATTACCATAAGTCATTCACCAGATGTTTATAACAACAAATGAGAGAAACAGCTTCAATGTCATTGATAGTAAAATGCATTAACAATTTTTGCAATATTGGGTTGAATTGTATGATGCAGTGGTTCTCATTTGGAGGCAGTTTTTCTTTGGGGTATTTGAAAATGACTGGAGACATTTCCAGTTGTCACACTGGGGAATGCTATTGGCTTTTTGTGGGTAGATGTCAGGGTGCTGCTAAATATCTTACCATGCAAAGAACAGCACCCCTTATAAAGAATGGTCTGACCCCAAATGTGACCAGTGCAAGATTGAGAAACCCTGCTGTAGGGCTAGGAAGTAAAGTAGAAATAACCACATGGATGAATTTTATACTAAATAATTCCATTTAGGATAACTTTAAAACTCACACTAATTAAATTCATATAATGCCAGAAGTTAGCTTAATGCTATCTTTGATGGGAATGAAGACCTAGAAAAGGGGTCATTAATAGTGGTAATATTCTACCCTGCATGACTGCTAATTACATGTTTTCCTTCTAAAATGTTATTTATCTATCTATTTTTCATTTCTATACATTTTGTGTCTATATTTTTTAGTGAAAAACTTATTAAAAGTTTACTACATTAGATATTCTTCCTCTTAAATCCTCCTGGCTATTACTCCATCATGGTAAAGCCATTTGAGAACCCACAGGTCTTATTCCTGGGAATTGTAAAAAATATAAATTATTTTTACTTTATCTTGCAGAGTGATTCAGCTTTCTCTAATCACCACACCCTACCTCAGCTCCTGATCAAGTTTTACATATCAAAGGGAAAGACCATCTCTTCTATTACCATCACCAAAATCAGACTGAAAAATTTTAAAGGATATCAACTTTATTTTTATACTATGGCCCAGCGCATGAATTTATGTACCTTGGAAGGAACTGTGGGCCATGAGGCTGTGGCAGGACAGGGGCAGGTTCTGCCCCATGTTTGTGCCCCCACCCAACCCCTCTCTGCCAGGAGCCCCGCTCCCGCCGCTGCTGATCCCATGTGCTCCTGATGCCAGGCCTACTTGCACCTGCTGATGGTGAGGATCGATTGGGGCCAGCACCCATAGGGGAGTGCAAGCCCAGCCTGGTGCTGGAAGTGGGTGTGAGTAGCAAATGTTGCTCTAATCGTCCTTCAGTAGCAGGGGGAGGTGGAGAAGCCCTCAGGGGTGATCAGGGCCTTTAGCCTTCGCTCACACTTGCTGACAGTGCTGGAATGATCAGAACCAGTGCAGGGCACCAGCTATGGATATGAGTGGCAGCTCCATGCTAGCAAGGGCTAGAGCTGGCAGCAGGTGCAAGTGGTGGCTCTGGCACCAGCAATGGGTGTGAATGCTGGGTGGGACTACAATGCATGGAGCAAAGAATATTCACTAACCAACCAGAGGCTCTCCCCGATGACAGTGACCAGCGACCTGCCTTGGTCTGGCACCCTCGCTCACCAGCTCTACCATCCCACTGTGACTGATGAATGCCATGTTCCACACTCTGTCACCTGCTGCCGACACCCACCATGTTCTGTACGTGCCCCCTGGTGGTCAGCAAACGTCATACCGACAGTGTATTTGGTTCTTCAGTTGTAACGCCATTCAATCTATTTGCATATTAGGATTTTATATCTATAGATGACAATTATGCTTTGACATAATAACTTTTTATTTTTGCTAAATAGGTGTATAAATCAGGAATCATTTGCTTTGATATATATGTACATAGAATGGTTTTTTTTTCAACTTATTATTGCTGAAAAAATCATTGCTGAAAATGCAATAATTTCAGGGAAGTGGCAGACATCTAAATAATTATTTTATTCGTGAATATAGATGTATAATAAACATTGAAAGCAAAAAAATAAGTGCATACACTCAAGACCACAAAGTTTCAATTATAGAAGATAAACAAAAATAGTGGCAGCCACAGAGCTGGAGAGAGCAGGAGACTTGAATTGCTCCCAGCAATGGAGGAAACCAAGCTTTCCACAGCCCTGTTCTTCCTTGGCCTCTGCTTAAAGCTACACAGTCTCAATTGTAGAAGATAAATAAATCCCAGATACCAGGGCCTCTGCTTGGGTCGCCGGGAGGTATGGTCAGGCTGCAAATCACCACAGGCCATCCCATTCCCCAAGGGAACCCCTACCCTGATCTGGGACACCCTTCAGGGAAAACCAGCTCATCCTCACCCATGGCCTCTATCCTATCTAATAAAAAAGTAATATGCAAATTGACCATCACTCCAACACACACTCCTATGTGGTCAAAATTCCTGACCCCATGTGGACACAAGATGGCTGCCACAAGATGGCCAGCAAGGGAAGGCAGTTGGGCAGAACCTGGGCCTGCAGTGGAGGATATTTAGGGGTAATCAGGCTGGCAGGGAAGCAGTTAGGCATCAATCAGGCTGTCAGGAGAGTGGTTAGGGGATGATCAGGCTGGCAGGTAGAAGTGGTTAGGGGCAATCAGGAAGGAAGGAAGATGAGCAGTTGGGAGCCAGCAATCCTGGATTGTGAGAGGGATGTCCAACTGCCCTTTCAGGTCCAATCCCAGTACAGTCGGACATCCTATGAGGGGTCTCATATTGGAGAGGGTGCAGGCTGGGATGAGGGACACACACCCCGATGCACAAATTTCATGCACTGGGCCTCTAGTTTTAAATAACAGGAAGAACAAGAGACAAAATTAGATTGTATTTTTCAGCAAATTTGACTATAATTTTATACTAGAGGCTTGGTGCACAAAAATTTGTGCACTCAGGGGGGTCCCTCAGAGTGGACTGCACCTTCTTGCAGTCCAGGACTCCTTGGGGGATGTCCACCTGCCAGTTTAGGCTCACTCCCCGGGGAATCAAGCCTAAGCTGGCAGTCAGATATCCTTAGTGCTGCCTAGGAGGACAGAGAGGCTTTTGCCACTGCCACTGTGCTTGCAACTGTCAGCCTGGCTTTTGGATGAGTAGAGCTCCCCTTGTGTGAATCCACCAACCACCAGGGGGCAGCTCCTGCATTGAGCACCTTTACCCTGGTGGTCAGTGCACATCATAGCAACTGGTCATTCTGCTGTTAGGGTCAATTTGCATATTACTCTTCTATTATATAGGATTAATAAAACTAATACTGCCATTTTACCTTTCACTTTGAGGCAAAAAAAGAACAGAAAAACCCTAATGAACTATGTAGATTATTTTGTTTCTAAATCCATGCTATTTAACCTTGATTGGGTCTGTAATGCAGCCTGGAAATTCCTTTATGTTTGCCCTATCCTCTGCCTCTCCTTTTTTCTCAGAGAGCATTTTCATTTGTCCTTCACTTCTCTTAACTCTCAATTCTACCAGGGCTCTCAGTCAAACTCTGGGGATTACTGCATTGTGTGTTCTTTACCACTAGGATTGTCTCTGTGAAATTCAACTACCAAACTGGAACTCTTAGCTATAATTTCATTCATCTTGTTCTTTTTCTTTCCTCTAAAATAAAATACAAATAGATTTCCTTACTCTAAAGGTAATCCTTTCTCTAGGCCACCAAAAACATCTTTTGCACCTAAGGTCCCACACTATGTATGACCCAACCATGTTCTATATGTACTTTCAACTTCTTTCTCTAGTATATTCTTCTCATAGCATTTAAATATGTTCATTTCTCTGATATTTACACATTGTCTTTGGCCTCTTGCTCCCCTGCAGTGCCTACTATAGCCTTCTCTAAACTCCTTCAAAATGTTGATTTCCTTTGTGTCCATACCTCTTCATTCCCACTCATACCACAATTTATTGTTAGGTGACTTCATTTATCATTTTTACCCTGGAAATAGTATATGATATCACATATATTTTTATTTTTGAGAAATACAATTTTAGTTTTATCAACTCACTGAGTCATTTAAATAAATAAATATATATATATTTATTGATTTCAGATTGGAAGGAAGAGGGTGAGAGAGATAGAAATATCAATGATGAGAGAGAACCATTGATTGGCTGCCTCTTGCACGCCCCCTACTGGGGATAGAGCCTGCAATCCAGGCATGTGCTGTGCCCTTGACTAGAATTGAACCCGGGACCCTTCACTCTGCAGACTAATGATCTACCCACTGAGCCAAACCAGCTAGAGCTCACTGAGACATCTTATGTTTCATCCTTCCTTCTTTAAATACTTCCATGTCACAATATACCATGTTCCCCTACTATCCTGCTACATTTGATCAGGTTCCTTGTAGAATATCTTTCCTTCTCACATCTCTTATTGTATTTGAGTCTACACATCCTGTAAGGGCTCAATTCCCATACATTCTAATGATTACAACTAGATAGCCAAATAGTACTAATTTAATGAGCTTCAGACTCAGGCACACAAGTGAATATCAAAGATCACAAACAGTTGGCTCAGGATGAACATGATCAAAACTGATAATAGTTTGTCCATTGCTTCTCCTTATGTCCATCCTACCTCACAAAATACCATCATTATCTACATCATTGTCAAAACCAGAAACACAGTATCATCCTTGGGTCCTTCTTTCTCTCACTTTGCACAATGAGTAGAACTCAAATTCCTAAATTCCTATTGATTCTACTTTCTAATTATTAAAAAAAAAACACATTAACTTATCTCCATTTCCTCTATTACATTCTTAATTCAGGTAATATTCTTTCCCTTTGACAACTTAAAAGGTCTCTACCAAACATTTTCCCATATTTCTAGGGCTATTTTTTTTCCATATCGATTCAGCATAATTTTCCAATACACTAAATATGTCATGTCATTCCTTAGCTAAACACTCATAAATAAATTTCTACTAGTATTAGGAGTAAGAGCAACTTCTTAATATGACTAAAATGTGTGCACCCAAATTGATACATTGGTAAGGGGGAATCACAACCCATGGGAAAAGTGTGGTTCCAAAGAGCATACTTGATAGCAGTTACTAGAAAAATAATTCTCCTCAATTCAGTTAAATCAGTAATAGGATTTTTTTTTGTTCTCTCTCTCTCTTTCTCTCTCTCTCTCTCTCTCTCTCTCTCTCTCTCTCTCGTGTGTGCATGTGTGTGTGTGTCTATGTGTGTGTGTGTGTGTGTGTGTGTGTGTGTGTGTGTTAACAGTTTCCCTTCAGGTATGAGAGTATCTGATGAATTGAGCAGAGAAAGAAAGACACTTTTTTCAAGAACACTTTTGTGAATGAGGTTATTCCTCTCTTGAAAGGTAGAAAGGAGGAGAAGCCATGGCAGACCTTACTACTCAGATCTGAGGGAAGGGAATTCCAAGAATTTGGCCAATATCTTTTTATATTGTGCAATACATACTGAGACAAGTTCCGTATTGATGGGTCTTATTGCTAATGTAGGAATGGCTCTGAGACTATGGAGAGATGGATCATCTGAATGATCAGGAAGAGCAAGTACAAGAGTTGGCCTATTTTACTTCCCACTTCATGAAAGGTTAGGAGATAGACCTATTCAAGTCCACAGCACCCTTACCATGGAAAATGCTTTATGCCTAAAGACATTCATTTTAGCATTTTTAAAAAGAGATAAATCACCTGTATCTTGGAGTCACAGGCCTACAGATTCTTAATAACTGTTCCCGTTCAGTGAACTTTTCTAGAAATACCGATTGAACATTACTTATGCATATATTCATAGAAAGATTATATGAAAATGCTTCCAATTTTTAGTCAGCAATACAAAAAGACAGTTTAAAAGGAAATACCCATTACTTAATGAACTTATTCAGTACTACTTGACTATAAATGCTTTTCCTCTCAACAAATCTCATTTATGAATGTAGCCTTTTGCTCTTTCTTCATGGCTTATTTGAAATATTTTCTTCTGTTGGAAGTTTTCTCTTCTTCTTCCAAGGGAATGTTATTTCTCCCTTCCCTTAATCTCCAAGTATAGTTTTCAGTTCGATCTCTCCGTAGAGCTTAATACACTTATTTCCTGACATTTGAGTTATTGTTCTGAATATGTTTCTTCCTCTATCAAATTATAAACTCCTTAAATCCATCTTCTTTTAAATATTAAGCCACAGTAGATTAAGCCATTGTCATATTAGTATCCCTTCCTCCCCCAACTGTGAGTTAATATGGTTATAATGTGACATCTTTAATACATAGTCATTATACACAGATGGACCACATATATAGCATGTATCATATTTGAATCCCCCATTTAGCTTTAGGTGGTAAGTGTTTTATATAAGTAAATAAAAGAATAAAGACATAAATGAAAGAATTAAAAATTCAATGAAGAGTAAAATACTTCCAGCTGGGTGAATTATAAAATAGTAAAATAAAAGCATTTATATTTTATGGTGATGCATTTAAAATTTTTGTATATGTATAAACAGAAAATGCAAGATTTAAGGTTTAGATGCTAATACTGATAATAATTTATTACCTGTGCATGTTATAATTGGTTTGTTTAAAGAAGGTACATTATAATCCCATTAACTCACTTCAGGGTGTTTAATGTAACAATGCCATACCCTGCTGTGTCTTATTACTTAAATGGAGTTGCAATTTGGTTTTCCTGCTGACTATTCAATTGTATTTTCCAAAGACAAATAGTAACTTACATCAAATTATTCTTGTTTATCTAAGGAGAATATTGATCAATACCAAATGATCTGAAGCCAGCTACCACTTTTTCTCTAATCACACTGCATTTGAATAAGAGCAGAGGTATTTGGCATTTTCAAATAAAGTTTCAATTTAATTTAGCGTACATCGAACAGCTCTGATTTGCTGCACTGTGAGATTTTGAGTAAACAACCCTGTTGGATAGCATAATATTTGCCTAACACTTTGCATATTAGATAAAACATCACATTTATTATTGTATGTAATTCTCAAGGGAAAGAATATCATTAGCCATAATGACCCATTAAGAAGGAAGGGCAGATATGATTAATCACAATTTATCATTTTAGACATTGAATTGTTGAGATCCAGGACTCCAAAAGTTAATTGTAATGTCTCAACAATTAACTCTGTGCATTTGGACTGTAGAATATTATGCTCCCAAATGACAACATTGTTCTTTACCTCCTCATCTCACTGTCTAAATCAAGTTGTATCCTATATATTAAAGGGGTAATGTGCAAATCAACCGAATGGCGGGACAACCGGTCACCAGGAGGCAGCTCCTGCATTGAGTGTGCCTCCAGGGGGAGCTCTGCTCAGCCACAAGTGGAATGGCTGGTGAACACAAGGGCAGTGGCGGGAGTCTCTCCAACCTCCGCAGAAGGACTAAGGATGTCTGACTGACAGCTTAGGTCTGCTCCCCATGGGCTCCCGGACTGCTAACAGGTATAGGCCGGGCTGAGGGCATCCTCCCCTGAGTGCATGAATGTTATGCACCGAGCCTGTAATCTGTAAATAACATGCCTAGCACTCTACCCCACCTTGTAATGTTTTGACCATAACTGAAGGCCATCCACTTAATTTTATCACTCAACACAGAATTCCAGAAATTCAAAAGTTCAAGACTATGTGTATATACAATTTCTTGTCCCAGTTATTGTATGCCTTAAGTTCTACTCTGTTCAAGACACTAACAAACTCTACTCTCCCTATCTTTTAGCACTCTCTTAGTTTCTCATTTCCTGTTAGGATAATGCCATACATTAACACACTCAATCAGTCTCTAGCCAAAAGCATGAAATTATTTTCTCTCTTGCACTGGTCTACTCCACCCTGCAATACCTGGTGGCTGTATGTGGAACCATCACGTTGGGAGATTCACTTGGACCTAATGTTTTGGATCCTCCTTGGGTCCTTATTGCCATTATGCACTTCATAATAACCTCGGGGTGCCTCTTCCTCATTTGCCCCGGTGTTTTTTACAAATTCACCTTTACTCCCAGGTTTTCCCCTTCCACCTTTTCAGGAGATGCCTTGGTGATTTTATTTCAGAGAGAAAAAAGAAACCAACACTTGAGCTCTTCCTTACTTCTCCAGTCCCATGTCTGCAGGTTTATTTGCATTCCCAGTTAGTCTTAAAACTATTTCTTTTTTACTCACTTAAGTAAATAGTTTTTCTTCACCTTGCTAAAGTTTTTCCTATCAGTTGGTTTCATTTTCATGTGCTTCCTGGAAAGTCTTATCTCATATATTATCTCTTCTTACTTATACCTTTAAAGTCACCTTTCACATTCACTACTGGAGGCCCGGTGCATGAAATTTGTGCATTGGTAGAGTCCGGAGGCCTGGCTGGCAATCAGGGCCAATCTGTGGGGCGACCGGCAGGGTTATCAGGAAGCCCTCACTGGCACCCACCTTGGCTTGCCTGGGACCTGTGGGCAGAGGGCAGCTCCTGCATTGAGCACCTGCCCCCTGGTGGTCAATGTGTGTCATAGAGACTGGTCGTTCTGCCAGTTGTTCTGCCATTTGGTCGATTTACATATTCAGCTTTTATTATATAGGATATATATTAAGGACTTTTAAATGATGGAGAATAAAAACTGTAATCATTTAATGCTTCTATTGCTAAATAATTAATAAACCTGAGAAACTGAGGGGGCGGGGGGAGGGAGGAATAAAACAGCAACAACAAGAACCTCCTGTGAGTTCTTTTATCTATTTTCTTCACTCTTCTTTTTTCCTCTTATCTTCTCTTCTCCTTCCCACTGACTCTTGATAAAGCTCTTTTATCCAGTCATGTTTTTTTTCTAAGAAAGCTACGATTCCATATGTCTTTCTATTTTATCTCTCCTGTCACTGTGGGGGTGATTAATGCTATTCACTATTATCAGTTCTTTCCCTTTCTGCCCATTGGTAGGATTGCCTTTCCTTGCCTCCTTAAACTTAGGTGTGTTGAGACTCTCCATTGAAACGCATATCAGAGCTGTCAGTGTCTTTTTCTCCCCTAGGATGCCTTTGCTGTGTTTGTGCACAAAGACTCTTGTGTTTCACTGCCAAAATTGTTCTTTGGACTGCTGGCGCCCACAAAGCCTTGCATTTTTTTTTAATCACCACAGTGGGAACCCCACAAAGTAACTGACAAGGAGAGGTGTAATAATAGTATAGGTTCTCTGCCCACATGGTCAGAACAAGTTTCAGAGCTGACTTGCCCAGTCTCCACAGCTACCCTGACGATGGAGCCAAAATTTTAAGGCACTTTTCTTGATTTTGCAACATTTCTTGGCTTCATTTCCTTTCAGTCCAACTTCCCCACTCTGCTAGTGCTTTTTATCTGTGAACACTGACTACTTATATTACTTTCACATGAACTATTAGCTCAAGTGCTACTTCTGAGGAACCCAAACTGAAAGAAAATGTGTGTGGAATTGACATATGTCCTATTCAGGCTGGAGGAGCCCCTATATGATTTTCCACCTGCATTTTTTTTTCTCTACTGTGGCAACTGGCAATAATACAGACAGTGACTGCTCAGTTGGCCTGGAGCCTAGAGTGAGGAGAACATGGAGCAGAGTCCACAGTTAACTCATAATGGACATGCAGCATGAGAGAAAAATGAAACTTTGTCATTTAAAGCTGGTGAGCTATGCTATTATTTGATTCTATAGCATGGTCTCGTCCATCCTTATGCTAGGAACATGAGTTCACACTCTTGTGTTAACTTATATATTATCAGAATTGGCTAGGATATGCTGTGGTAATAAATTACAAAATTTAATTGCTTATAATGAGAAAAATTCATTTTTCCCTACCACTGGGCTCTTGTTCCATTTCCCAGTCCTCAGGTTGGCTTTCCCATTCTCTGTGATTGTTTTAAAAATATTTTTTATTGATTTCAGAGAGGAAGGGAAAGGGAGAGAGAGATAGAAAAATCAATGATGAGAGAGAATCATTGATTGGCCATCTCCTGCATGACCCACACTAGCAACCCAGGCATGGGCCCTGAGCAGGAATTGAATTGTGACTTCCTTGTTCATAGGTTGGTGCTCAACCACTAAGCTACACTGCCAAGCCTCATTCCCTATGATTTTTATCCTCCTTTCACTACCATCTATAACCTAATGACTCCTGGCTTCAGCCAGAATAATCTATAACAGTTCTTTGCCTCCTATGTTTCAGATGGCCACTTGAAAGTACTCCTGATTGAATGTACCTTTACTTTAGATTTTGTTTTTTTCTCATGAACTGCTTATACTTCATATTAATACAACAATTTTTATCTCTTTTGTGCTACAGTAGCTATTGTTTGCTGAAGCAGGAGAATCTATGCCTAACAGTATTTTTTACAATTTTCAGTGACCCAAATAATTATTTTTTTAGACATTCAGAACTATAAAATTTACTCCTAACTACGTTGGTGCAATTTCAACATGTTTAAGTAATAAATGTAACATGACAATGCCCGAAAACCTGCAAAACTTTCAGGAAAAGTGAATTTTCCTATTTAATGTTCTAGAATCAGTTGTTATTTTTGTAATGCCAGGAACTACAGCTTTGCCACATTTACTGGCCTCTTGTTTAGCCTCTCTCTAATAGTTCCTAGTGTCATGGGAGGACTTTCAAGGAATTTGTTAAGAAGATGCTTACCTGTTATCTCAGAGAAACGGACAGAAAATCTACACAATAGTATGTTGGAATGATTTGAAAGCATAACTATTGTAAATTTTCCCAAATGAGAACTTATTTCACAATTCAGTAGTTTATTTGGAGGCACATTGTGTCTTAAAGTTGTTTACCTTCTTTGGTTCATTCATTTCACTTCTAGGATTCTACACTAGAAGTGAAATAAATAAAAACACAGTAAGAATATACTAAAAGATATTATTCAGGATAGTCATTATATTGAGGCTTTAGAACGATGCTACTTGCCCATCAATAAAGACAATTTAGATAAGATATATCATTATATAAATTTTAAACTTATGTTTATAAAAAAAAACCTAAATATCAGTTGACATATATTTGCCAGGTTTTTGAATAAGTAAATAAAAATCCTAGTAGAAATAGAGAAAAATCCTAAAATGTGTATGGAAACGTAAAAGACCTAAAACAGCCAATGCAATCTTGAGAAAGAAGAACTAAGCTAAAAGGAGAGGTAAAGGGTACAAACTTTGGAAAAATTAACTAGATGAGGGGAATTCTTTCACCATGTATACTTAAATCACAAAGCCTATACTATGGGGTTTTAGAACTGGGGTAAAAAGAAACAAGTTTCTTATGAAATTTAACTGGTAAGCTCTAGATTTTTTCTGTTTATTAGACTTGGGGTGGAGTTTGTAGGTGATGAAGGTAAATG
Source organism: Lasiurus cinereus (assembly GCA_011751065.1). Classification (NCBI taxonomy): domain Eukaryota; kingdom Metazoa; phylum Chordata; class Mammalia; order Chiroptera; family Vespertilionidae; genus Lasiurus; species Lasiurus cinereus. The sequence continues at coordinate 15,064 of JAAGEH010002411.1, read as the reverse complement.
GAATCAGAGAGACAATGCTATGACTTTCCAGAAACCCATTGTGACAGATCAGTGAAGGTTTCTGTAAAGGATAGCCATGTTTTCACAATTTGCCAAAGACTCTGCCAGGATTCTCTACTTACGTGTAGGGCCTCAGAAAAAAATCACAATGGTTATCCTGACAACAAGGAGATTAAAGCTGAGCCTCTCCCCACTCTAGAAACTGATTCTTGGCTTTTGACCAAAAATATATTAACGGGGTATTTACAGTTTACATAGCCCTCCAGGATCCCAGATTTTATACAACAATGGATTCTTAAATCTTCACCAGCATAAATGAAACAGGGAGTGGCTATTTAAGGTTTACTAAATGATCTTTGTCTGAAGTTATCTTTACTTTTAATTAAATGTCATATATTCATTAATTTGTTTTCCTTGGAGATATATATATACATATATTTAGTTATTTGTGTATGAAATTGTTTACTATAAAATGTTATTTCTACACCAAATTTCCCATTTAAATTAAAATGCCATTTTACTTGAAAAAGAGGAATTTTAGCTTGTTCATGAAAAATAAATTCAATTGGAAAGTTTATTTTATTTTAATTTACTGCTTAATTTTGTTTCAAACTCATTAAATGCTTTTAATTACACTATTAGAATATTTGTGAGCAAATTCACTGTGAGTACTGCCTGAGGATGATGAGTTAATATACAAATGGAAAGTCCCACTGTGTTGGGATACTGTGACATTTTAATGCCAACCAAAATATGATGGCACTCTGACACTCAGGTTCTTGTAGCATACAGGAAACTTGCAAATTCCAGCACCATGCCTAAATGAATAAAGATAGATTCAAAGAACAAAGGAAAAAACAAAGCCAGTCCATTTTCTGATTACTATAAATTTTGTTGTTCATATAAAATTTGACCTAAACTAGCAATAGCATTGATTCTTAATTAACATTGGAAAACACTTTCTAGAAATAACATTAAAAAAAAATCAAGCAAACAATCCAGAACAAACAACCAAAAATAGGAACACAAAGAAAAGACATGTTGTCACAAATGAAAATAATCCATATCCTATAAATCCATTCATTTAGCCATGATACATAGACAGAGAAGTTGTTTTCTTTATTTCCAGAGTAGAATGAGAAAAGTAGAATATATTAGATCATGTTTTAAATCATGATATTGTGTTTTAAAATTACATTTTAGTCACAGGAATGAAAAGTTTTCTGTTGAGTGTCAAATATGTGAGCCATTACATTTGTCAAATATACAAGCCAATATCCATTAATTGGTTTGTATATATATTTTGTGTCTTATGTATGTATGTCTTATGGTAAGTCATTCATCTCTCTTGTATTTTTATAATCTCAGAACCCATCCATCACCTGATTGAAGCATAAAAGCCTCCTAACTACCTGGATCTGTAGTCATTCTTCCTCCAGTTTATCAAAGTAGTCTTCCTAAAGTTGAGCTCTGATCTCATTACATCCCTATTTTGAAAATGAAATAAAGAAAACCTGAGGGCCATCACCTAACTCACTGTTTCAGGTTCATACCATTTCCCCACAGATAAACTGTGGCAAGGAATCAATACAATTGAAATCAGCCTAAATTCACAGTGAGCTTCCTTGACAAGTCTGTCACCTGCTGGAAGTGACCAAGTAGAGAATTATTCACACTTGGGGAATTTCTGCAGTAGGTCCCTCAAGGAGCCCATATAAGTAATTTGGGGTTGTAAGAAGTTTAGAGTAACTTACCCTCAATGTGTCCACTTGGATTAGTTTCTAAAAAATCATATTAAGGCAAGCATGGAATTTTCCAAAGTTAGATGTGTCTTTTAATTGTTTTCCCTGTGACTGTATAGCAGAGTTCGTAAAGGAAGATGGAGAAGTCTGCTGAGGAAAACACAGAGGCCACCGCTGTGAACTGGAATTATGTGTTTTACGGGAGCCTCCCAACATCCTTCTCAAAAAACTTAAAGAACTTTTAATTTTTTAATGTGTCACCCACTTTAAAAGTCTTGTTTATCTTTAACATAACTTGAAATGTGTCTTATAATTTAGTCAAAATGAAAAACTAGTGTTTCTATTGTAATCTCAGTATTTAGTACCTCTACATGTTCAAACACATGTTACATATATAAACTTTGGTGCAACACTTGGGGTGTAGCACATGTTATATTTATTTACAACTTTAGAACAGCCTTTATCAACCAGGGTTCTGAGAAATTTAAGCACCACTATTTTTTTTTCAGGTCTCCCAAAGAAGGTACACAGCTAGTGCCACTCTAGATGCATAAAAGATGAGTGAATTTATTATACACAATGGATGCCTCAGGCAATAGAGAGAAATTTTGTCATGGAAACTCAGTTGAGGTCTGTTTTGAAAACAAATTAAATCCAACTTGTGAACTAATTTTCAAAAACAGAAGAGAAACCCAATGTTACCTTAAAAAAACACAAACCCTTCTTAGGTCTACACAAGAGGGACTTTTTGGAGAAACAAAGATTTACCAGATGTTGTCACATTAGCAGTACGTTTTCCCACAGATATGTATACTATGAAAAAAATTGGTGCTAATTCTACAACTCAAGTATTTTCCTTTTTGTTTTGTTTTCAATTTTTACAATGTGGTAAGAACTCTGATTAATATATATTTTCATTGAATACTAACATATTGTTAACTCTAGGCACAATGTTGTACAGCTGATCTCTGGACCTGATTTTATATAATTAAACCTTTATATTTCTTGAATATCAACTCCCCATTATTTCCTCTCTACAATCTTTGGCAATCACTATTCTGCTCTCTGTTTCTATGGGTTTGACTATTTTATACACCTCATGTAAGTGGGATAATACAGTATTTGTTTTACGGACAAATTAAAAAATAGAATAGGACTTGAATACACATTTCTCCACAGAAGACATACAGATGTCTAACAGGCATATGAAAGGATGCTCAACATCACCTACAAGCAGGGAAATTAAAATAAAAACTCCACTAAGATATCATTTCATATATATTAGGATGACTATAATAAAATACTAGAGGCCCGGTGCACAAAATTTGTGCACAGGTTGTCACCTCAGCCCAGCCTGCACCCTCTCCAATCCAGGACCCCTTGAGGGATGTCTAACTGTTGGTCTAAACTGGCAGTTGGACATCCCTCTCACAATCCTGGACCACTGGTTCCTAATTGCTGACCTGTCTGCCTTCCTGGTTGCCCCTAACTACCTCTGCATGCCAGCCTGATAGCCCCTAACTGCCCCCCCCTGCCAACTAGGTTGCCCCCAACCTCTCCCTCCCTGCTGGCCTGGTCACTCCTAACTGCCTCCCCACTGGCCTGCTGCTCCCAACTGTCCTCCCATAAGCCTAGTCACCCCTCACTGCCCCCCTGGCAGTCTAATCACCCCCAACTGCCCTCTCGCCAATCTGGTCACCCCTAACTGTACCCAATACCAGCCAGATCACCCCTAACGGCCCCCTCCTTGCCAGTCTGATCACTCCTAACTGCTCCCCCACACACTGTCCTGATCACCACTAACTGCCCTTCCTGCCAGCCTGATTGCCTCCAACTGCCCCCTGATAGCCTATTTACCCCTCACTCTCCCCCCTACCAGCCTAATCACCCCCAATTTCCCCATCCACCAGCCTGGTTGCTCCCAACACCACCCAACACCCCCCCGCACCAGTTGGCCTGGTTACCCCCATTAGCCTGCTTGTTCAGTCGTTTGGTCATCCCTCACTAAACCCCCTGCAGTTCTGGTCACCCCATGCAGCCTGCTTGTTCAGTCCTTTGGTCGGCCCTTGGGCCAGCCCTGGGCAGCTGGGCAGCCACCATCCTAAGCTTGCCTGTGCCTCAGGCTGGCCTTGGGCAGCTGGGGAGCTGAGGGGACTGAGGGACTTGGGAAGCAGGCAGAGAGGAGACTCAGCACTGCCATTTTGTGACTGTGAGTGCTGCCATTTTTGAGGGTGGGGCAGAAATTAGCATATTCCCTCTTTATTAAATATGCTAAAAACAACACCTTTTGATGTGGAGAAATCGAAACACTTGTGTACTGTTGGTAGGAATGTAAAATGGTGTTACTGCTGTAAAAAATAGTTTGAAGTTTTCTTAAAAAAATAAAAATAGAACAACCATATGGTTCAGCAATCACACTTCTGGGCATATAGCCAAAGGAATTGAAATAAAGATTTTGACAAGATATCTGTATTCCCATAACCATCACAGAATTAATCATGGTAAGCAAGATATGGAAATAATGTAAATAATGCCCCTCAATAGGTAAATGAATTAAAAAATCTAACACACACACACACACACACACACACACACACACACACACACACACGAGTATTATTTAGCCCTGAGAAAGAAGGAAATCCTGCCATATATGACAACATGGATAAAATTGGAGGACATTATGCTAAATAAAATAGATTAAGGCAGGTTTAATTCCTGGCCTTTCAGCCCTAACCAGTGGGCTATGCTGGCTTCTTTGTTACCCCTTGCCAAGTTCATCTACAATTACTTTTTTCTATCTTTCAAGTTTATAGACCTTGTTGATCATTCACCACATATAACTAGAGGCCTGGTGCACAGATTAGTGCATAGATGGGGTCCCTCAGCCTGGCTGGTGATCAGGGCCAATTGGAGGTGGCCAGCCAAAGGGAAGGACTGTGGGAGGTTGGCAGCTGTGGGAGGTTCACATGGGCCCAAAGGTCAGCTCCTGTGTTGAGCATCTTCCCCCTGGTAGTCAGTGCATGTCATAGCTGCTGGCTGGTCATCCAGTCATAATAGTCGCTTAGGCTTCTAAATATATAGATTATTTTATGAGCTACCATCAATCATTAAATTGTAGGAGGTGTTTATCTAGAATGGTATTTTGTCCCACAGCACACCATTCATCTCTTTAAAAAATCTTCTTTAGAATAGAAGTGCCCCATTTTATACTCCTGTGATCCACAAATGTATTAAAACCTTTGTCCTATAGGATTCAATACTAACAGTCAAGTTTCTTTTTCTTGTTCATCACAAAGCATTATTTTCCTCCTCATCTAAAACTACTTGTGGTTTTTGTCTCTCCATGAACCTAGATTCTGCAGTCAGTAAGGCCTGCCTATTTAGGAGCTGTCTTTATATGACTCATTAGGGCTTCATAGTTTATCCTTTCTGTCTCTGAATTAAAAATAAAATAAAATAAATATTTGCTTCCATTGTGGAGCATCCAATCTTCTAAACTTGAATAAATGAATCCTAAGAGGTAGGTTCTCTCTCTCTCTTCTCTTTTTATGTTTATGTGGCTTCGCATATAGCAAAAATGCTCACATTTTTTAACACATACATACAAAACTGAAAAATATTTGAGAATATCTGAAATAGAGTTCAAAGCTGAACTATTTCTTTAATCCACCAGGATCATGTTGGGGATTACAACATTTAAAGCAGCTTGCTTTTCACTTAAATTCAAAAATATGATCTGATTCCTCTTTGATTCCATATTCATCAGCTAACAAGAAACACACTACCCATTTTTAGCCTCTGCTTTCATGTCATTCCATGTTTATAAAGCCGGGTTCCATTTCCCATGCTATTAGTTATGACAGTTTAGAAAACACTTCTGGTTTCCTAGGTTTCCCTAGGTAAGCATCCCTCTTGGTTTGGTTAATTCTTGGGACTATTTCTGGTAATCACTTTTAGGCAGCTCTATCCTCAGATTTATTCTCAACCTTGAAGTGATAAATCGAATAATAGAGACAACTGTATGTTTAGTCACTCATGTATTACCAGTGTCACTCATATTTGTGCCTGGCACAAATATGTATAGTTTGCTTTCCATTTGATAATAACACATCTTTTATCCACTTCAAAAGCCATTATTTAAATTTTTACTTTACATTATACTTTATCATTTAAATAACCAATTTAAACTAGCTTTTGGGGAAAGTAAATTAGCTGAGAATTATTCTGGTTCAAAGAGGTGCAGAAGAGTTTCAAGAAATAATACCTGATTTTGAGGAACTTTTATTTCATGAGAGAGATAACTGATACACAGAGAAAACAGGGCACCTAAGAAATAAAGACATAATTATAGTGTAGACATTGTATAGGTAAAAGCTACATTAGGTGAAGGTGTATAATTAAACCACTAGAGAAAGTGATTTTATGTGTTACCATCAAGTATTAAATTGTAGGAGGTATTTATTGTAGAACTAGAGGCAAACCATTGCTCAAAGCCCCGCCCACTCATCTGCTGCCCCATCATGCTCGCTGTCCCGCCCACCCACTCTCATGGTGACCAGTTGTTTGGTCATCACAGTCATCATAGACTGACTTTATATATGTATATATATACTAGAGCCCCATTGCATGAAATTTGTGCACGGGGCGGGGGTATCCTTCAGCCCAGGCTGCACCCTCTCCCATCGGGGATCCCTCTCACAAACTAGGACTGCTGGCTCCCAACTATTCCCCTGCCTGCCTTCCTGATTGTCCCTAACGGATTCTGCTTGCGAGCCTGATCACCCCTTAACAACTTCCCTGCCAGCCTGATTGATGCCTCACTCCTCCCCTGCCAGCCTGTATGCCCCTAACTGCCCTCCCCTGTGGACCTGGTCATCCCTAACTGCCCTGCCCTGCAGGCCTGGTCCCCTCCAATTGCTCTCCCCTACAGGCCTCAGTTCCACCCCCCCACCCAATTGCCCTTTCCTGCAGGCCTGGTAACCTCCAACTTTCCTCTTCTGCCGGCCTGGTCACCCCTAACTGTCCTCCCTGCAGGCTTGATCACCCCCAACTGCCCTCCCTTCCAGGCCTGGTCCCTCCCAACTGCCCTCCCCTGCTGGCCATCTTGTGTCCACTAGGGGCAGTCACCTTGTGTGTTGGAGTGATGATCAATCTGCATATTACTCTTTTATTAGATAGGATAGAGGCCTGGTGCATGGGTGGAGGCCAGCAGGTTTGTCCTGAAGAGTGTCCCAGATCAGGGTGGGTATTCCCTTGGGGCATGGGGTGACCTAGGCAAGAGGTCTCTAGTAGTTTGCAGGCTTGCCACATCCCCCAGCAACCCAAGTGAAGGCCCTGGTATCTGAGATTTATTTATCTTCTACAACTGAAACTTTGTAGCCTGGAGTAGAGCTAAGCCTTCTGCTTGCTCTGTGGTGGCAGTCATTTGTTTGGGATTTATTTATCTTCTATAATTGAAACTTTGTAGCCTTAAGCAGAGGTCCTCCATTGCCGGGACAACCCAAGCATCCTTCCTGCTCTCTCTGTGGCCATAGCAATCTTGGTTGGGTTAATTTGCATACTCGCTCCTGATTGGCTGGTGGGTGTGGCTTGTAGATGTCGCAGAGGTATGGTCGATTTGCATATTACTCTTTTATTAGATAGAACTAGAGCCCCAGTGCATGAAAATGCATGCACTGGAGGGAGGGTCCCTCAATATGGCCTGCCCCCTCTCACAGTCCAGGAGCCCTCAGCGGAAGGCAATGCCCCCATCACACCTCTGCTGCTGCCACTGCTGGCAGTACATGCCTTGATTGGCCCTGGTTACCTGAGCCTCTGGCAGCCATAAGATGGACAGCAGGGGAGGGCAGTTGGGAGAGACCAGACCTGCAGGGAAGGGCACTTGGGTTGGGACCCAAGACTTCAGGGAAGGGCAGTTAGAGGTGACTAGACTTGCAGGGAAGGGCAGTTAGGGGTGACCAGGTCTTCAGAAGAGGGCAGTTAGGGGCAATCACATTGGCAGTGGAGCAGTTAGGTGGTGATCAGGCTGGCAGGCAGAAGTGGTTAGGAACAATTAGGAAGGCAGGCAGGTGAGCAGTTGGGAACCAGCAGTCCTGGATTACGAGAGTGATGTCTGACTGCCCATTTAGGTTCTCTCCCACCGGGGTCCCAGATTGGAGAGGGTGTAGGCTTGGCTGAGGGATACCCCTGCCATGCACAAATGTCGTGCACTGGGCCTCTAGTCTATATATATAAAGAGCCAGAGTCATAACATCCATAATGACAAGAAGGTTGTCCAAACCCTGGGCTGTGCTCACAGCAGGCAAAGCGGGCTGAACTGCTGACCTCTTGAAGAGAGAGAGAGGTATGTCTGATCAGCAGCAGCAGTGGCTGCTGGAGAGGCCCAGAGAGAAGCAGGGTGACCAGATCCTGTTTCTCTCTCCAGGCTTCGCCAGCAACCAAGCCTCTCTTTCTCTCTCCCAGAAGTCAGCAGTTCAGCCTGCTGGTCAGCATCCTGGGGTGGATGCTGATCAGCCCCCCATCTATGATCAGGCCCAGAGATAGGCCTGGAGATGCTGACTGGCATAGAAACTAACCAATCAAAACCTAATCTGGGTAAACTGCAAAGGCAGAACATAAGGTGGGGGCTGAGGAGGCGTTTTAAAGGCAACACCTATTTGATGTAAGGTGTAAGAAAGTGATTCAATTTTTTAATGACCAGTTTGGCAGTATAGTGGTATATGACTGGCTATCAGATTATGTGTTTTTGTCTGTCAAGAGCATCTCCTCCTGCTGAAAAAGGCTTTTCCCCCATTTAAGCAATCCTATCCTATATAATCTATCTATACTAATAAAAGAGTAAAATGCTAATTAGACTAGATCAATTGGCCATCTTCTGGACATCTGACTACCTTCCAGAAAAAGCAATGGTAGTGGGGGCTGAAGCAGGGGCAGTCAAGGACGACTAGGTCCTCAAGGGAGAGCAATTAGGGGTGAGATCAGGCTGACAGGGGAGGACAGTTGATGGTGAGATCAGACCATGAGGGAAGGGCAGTTAGGGGTGATCAGGCAGGCAGGCAAGGGACAAGATAGGGGCAATTAGGCCAGCAGAGGGGCAAGGTAGGGGCAATCAGTCTGGCAGACAGTGGGGTTAGGGGCAATCAGGCAGGCAGTCAGGTGAGTGGTTAGGAGCCAGTCATCCCAGATTGTGAGAGGGGTGTCTAACTGCTTGTTTAGGCCCGATACCTGTGAATGTGTGCCTATACTGGCATTTGGACATCCCCGGAGGGGTCCCAGATTGGAGAGGGTGCAGGCCAGGCTGAGGAATTTCATGCACCGGCCCCTTAGTTAAATTAATATCTAAAGTTAATCAGCATCTTTAACTTCTGTTTGAATGGTAAAATATAAATATAATAGTAATAAAAATAGTTAGAACGACCCATCCCATTTTCATTCTGCTGATAATAGTATAGTTCTGGTTTGTTTTCATCCCAAATTAATATCATTAATATCAATGTATAATGTAAATATCAGCTCAGTTTTACTCCATTAGTTATTTACAATGTTTATACTTATTTTTCATTCATAAATATTCATTTTTTATCTGATAACATTATTCTTCTTCCTAAGTGCATTTCTTTGAATTTCTTTGAGGAAGCGATTTCTAGAAGGGATGCTAAGACTTTGAAAAACCCTGGCATTGATCAGTCACTGGCTATGGTCTGCATGAGAATGAAGCTGTAACCTCAGTAAAGCAGGTTTCTCCAACTTAGACAATGCCCAAAGTGGGCTAAGCATTCAGGGCTGTCCTAAAACATTCTGTGGAGCTGGTGTAATTAATTTTTTATTCCTGAACATTGATCTTGGCTATTCATTTCCGTGGCCTCCTCACAAAGGATTTTATGTTGGCAGTTGTTTTCTATCATCACAGAGAACTTTGTGATAGATATGTTTGTTTGCAACCATAGAACAATAATTCCATTGTATTCTGGCTTCTACTGTTGCTGTTGAGAAAAGAGCAATTAGTTTAATTGCTTTATTCTACATGATTTATTGTTCCTTCTGGCTACTTTTAAAACCACTGTCCCTCTTAAAAACAGCTTTAAAAATATGGGTGTTTTGAAGTTACACTATTATGTTTCAGATGGGGAATGTTTTCATTTCTCTTACGAGCAATATGGAGGGGGCCTTTCTAGATATGAGGTTGGCTTTTTGCTTGTTTGATTTTCTTTTCTCAATTATAGAAACATTGAAGCAATTCTCCTTTTCACTTTCATGGCTTCTCTAGTCTTCTAGATATACAAATGGACATATGTTAAACCACACTCTATCTTGATGTTTCTTAAGATGCCTTTCATATTGCCTAGCTTTGTCTTTCTGGATTTCATTCTGTGTAATTGATTTTGCTCAACTGTTATTTTTATTAATTCTCTCTTAGCTGTGTTTAATTTTTTGTTTAATCCATCCATGAAGTTTTAAATTTTAATTATTATCTTATTTATTCCTAAAAGTTATATTTTGTTATTTGGCAGAGCTGATTTGTTTCCTTTTGTTCCACATCATTGTTTTCTCTTTTAGTTATGAAATATTATATGTGATTGTTTTATATTCTGTATCTAGTAAATCTTAGCTCTGGTTTTAATATAAAATTATGAACTTTTCTCTACCCTGTCCGCTAGCTTTGATACCTGGGCATTGTTTCATGAAATGTTTGAGAAATCAAATGTGAACTGCCTGACCATTTACCTTATAACTCTGCGGAGTTTTTTAGAAAAGTAGAAGTACAGTTTCACTAGAGAGCACCTGCCTTGGTCTTGCTAGTCAACTAAGTGGTACTTTAAAACAAAATCTATGATTTTTTTTCCCCAGATCAAATAGTTAGTGTTAATTTAAATAAAAAAATCCTCAAGTGGATGATTCTATGATTGCAAATTCCCAGAGAATATTTTGCCCCATCAACATATCAGGTTCATTATAGATTATGGTCCTTCAAAGTGGGATTTGTTTCTCATTTGTTCTTATACTGGCACTCTAACTATTCAAGGTCTCAACTTTAGGCCAGGTCTCAGGTTTATGCTGCAATATTTTATTATATTAGAAATAATATTGGGAGTAAGCTTTAGGTCCTTTTCTCAAAATCTGGCATAGCCCCATTAGTAGATGATTAAGGCTTCTATAGGGTTTTGGCAGATATATGACTTTTACTCTTAACTGTTTCCAAGTTTCTAGTATTCACGTTGTTTCTGGAATCCATAGGTTTATTATTTTAAACTGGTGCACGAATTCATGCACTGGTGGGGTCCTACAGAGATCTTGCCCCAGCTTTGCACCCCAGCCTTTCAGCTGTGCAACCCTACCTGGCACCCTGCCTTGGCCTGGAGCTGCCCCCTCACCTGCTCCACCATCCTGCCTGCAGGTTGATCAATCAGGGCTGGGGCCCCCCACCACCCAAGTCCCTCAGTGCCTGGGAGCTGGGTGGTGGCCCCACCCCCTGTCTCTACCACTATCGGCAGGGTAATTGGGCCCCTGCTTATCCTGGTGCCACCTACTCATCTGCTCCACCATCCTGCCACAGTCTCGCTCACAAAGGGACTCACTGGGGCCAGTAGTGCTTCCATTGGAGCCCACTGCCAGCACCATATCATTGACTCCCACCAGGTTTTGCACTGCCCCCTGGTGGTCAGCGCATGCCATTGTGAGTGTTCAAGCTCCATGACAAATAACCACTCAAGGAGACAATCTGCATATTAGGCTTTTATTATATAGGATGCTTAGCAATTCTTTAAAAATTGCACACGTGTGCACACACACACACACACATACTATCCTTATTTAAATATTGCAATTATTTCAGATATGAAATAAGACTGATAATTCAGTTATATATTCAACTATAGTTCTGCAAATGTTCCATACATCAATATAAACATTACATCTGATGGCTTCAAACATTCTCAAAATTGTCTCCTTATGTGAATTAAACATTAAATGGCCTTCATCAGACTTCCCAGGAATCAATGATGTTTTAGTTCACCTCTAAGTTTTTCTAAATTGGAAAAAAAAAGTTTTAGTTTTAATTCTGCTGGTAATCTAATAATATATATTGTAAATTATTAACAAGCATAAAGTCATTACATTCTACATTTTAAGAGTAGGATCTAACATGATTGTGAGAATATAGTAAGTTTACTATAGAAATCCAAAATCTTCAGAATAACTATCTTTCTAGCATCTATATTTTACTTAGGGTAAAATAAAGATAATTTATCAGAAGCTATACAATAAAATATAATTAATTGTTCTTTCAGACTTCTCAAAAGTATATAAAATGTATATAGTTATGATGATGTTTATATTTAAGAATAGTAATTAGGGAAAAATTAAAAACAATAACAATATTCTTATTTAGATCAATTATCAGTCTTGTGTTCAGATTATTAAAATAACTACAAATTTTAACATAACTCAAAATAATTGAAAAAATGAAGTACAAAGAAGTAAAAGCAATTTAAGTCCACCATGCTACAGTGTTCTATGCTATGAGGAAACTGCATTTAACTCTAGGAACTCAAGAAATGTTATAAACAGGGTATTGTCATTCTGATCCCCATCATTCTAGATGAAACAGCTAGATGCTTCATGATATTTCTGCTTTATACTGTGATGGTATTTTGTTTTATTCTTTATGAGTTATCTTCAAAATATCAGAGCTACTTAACACTTTCTATATAATGATAACCTTTGAAAATTACTTATGTCTCATAAAAGATACATAAAAATGTAAAATAGGAGAACAATTTTAGGAATTATGAGAGTATTGGAAATAAGTGATTTGAAATTCCAAATACTTTGTTGTAAAGAGTTTGGCTGTATTTGAATCTGCAAAAGAGTGTTCTAAAGGCATAAGAAGTGTTGGTTGCACATAGAAGCCAAAAACAGGAACTGCAGTTGGCAGAGCTCTTCCTTTGGAAGGCAGCTCTTCAGGTGGCAATGTGTGTTGTGATACAACATTAAGTTGGGGAAGTGGTATAGGGAGGACCACCCTGGGCAATATTAAGGGCAGAAATTTTAAAGATGGTACTGTATGCATGCAGAAAGTATCATTAGAAATTTATAATACACTAGGAGCCCAGTACACAAATTTGTGCACCTTGAGAGGAACTGTGGGCCATGAGGCGGCGGTAGGCAAAGGGGTGGGAGGTCTCAGCCCATCCTCCATGCCCCCACTTGGCCCCTCTCACCACAGCCCCTGGTTCCCTGTCTGCCAGCAGCCTGGCTCCCACCTCTGCTCCTATGCACTGACAGTGCAGGGCCTGCTTGCACCTGCTGATAGTGTGGAGCGATTGGGGCTGGTACAAGTAGGGCCAGCGACTGCAGTGGATATAAATGGCAGCTGCCCCGATCACCCCTCAGGAGCAGGGGGAGGTGGAGAAGCCCTCAGGGGCCATCAGAGCCAGCAGCTGCTGCTTGCACCAGCTGCTGGAACTGAGTGATCAGGATGGGTGCCAGGCACTGGCAGCAGGTGCGAATGCTGGGCAGGACCGTGGCCTGCAGAAGCAAAGAATTTTCAGTAACCCCCTTGTCCCATGACAGCAACTGGCACCCCCACACACATGTTCCACCACCCCACTACAGCCAATGCCGACCATGTTCTGCACACGCCCCCTGGTGGTCAGTGTATGTCATAGTGACCAATTGTTCGGTTGTTGGTTGTTCCGGTTGTTCCATCGTTGGTCTATTTGCATAATAGCCTTTGAGTATATAGGGTAACTAGAATTCAGAGAGAGGCTCCAGTTGGGAAAAGGGAAGGTGGATTGACCAGTTATAAGGCTTAGCATGTACAGGCATATGGCTTACCATGATAGAACTTGGAGTCATGGGTTAAAAACTGTCTCTAATAAACTGGTATATGGTAAGAATGGGATTGTAGGTACAGGACAAAAGTTCAATAATCAGAATTGGGGCATGAAGAGCAAAATTATATTAGACTATAGATCAATGGTTTTTAGTATTAACCCTGATTGGGTTGGAGGGTAGCATGTACCAAGATTAAAGCCTTTAGAGCTAAAGGCAATATAATAGAGTGAAATGGTAATGACAAGACAACGAGGCGTGATGGGAACTTAAATGAACTTGAGTACGTATTTCATAGGAAAGAGGCAGTTCTTTCTGACTCCAAGGGATCATTTGCATGTGGCTTCCATGGACAGATCTTTATTTACCTTTAAGATTAGACATAACTCTTATTTTTTGATAAATGTCATGGCAATTTCATTTTGACAATTAAATTATTATTGGCTTTTAGACTAAATTCCCTTCTACTCAGTCTCTCCTTTGTTTCCTCTAAACTAGAGCTTGCCAGCTTGCTTCCCTTTAGAATTAAGGATGTTTCACTGGAGGCAGAGATTGTGAAGAGTGTTACCTTTGACCTAAGATGCATTAATTATTTCTAGTCACGCTCATTGAGAAATCAAAAGCTATTTTGGATTCATATTAATCACACCAAGAATTGCTCCCCTGTCCTATTTGTGAAGAAATAAATCTCACTTTTCAAATCAGGATCAAAACAATTTAGGAAGACACATGCAATTAAATTCAACAAATATTTACTAAATAATGTCTGAGTCTTCAGCCTCTGCTTCAGAACTTGATAATGACTTGTGTATTACTTTTGCACTGTGGTAATATATTTATGAGCATGTTGTTGCACTTCTTGATTGCTTGCTCAGTAAATAGTTTCTTTGGTTTTGCGTTTCTGTACCTGTGTTTATCACTTTTTGTCTTTCAACCTAGATTTAACCAGACTCATAAATACCCTTCCTCCTCACCAATATACTTTACAGAATACACTTCTTCTAATAAAAATGCAGACATCGTACTGATGTACAGAAACATAGCATTAGAGTGATTGAATGTATTTCAAGAAGTGGGTTTCAGGGTGAGAATTACCCACCAAACTCCATCTTTTACCCATCTCTTGTCAAAGCCTTAACCTTTTTGCATGTTCACTCTAGGCTTGATCCAAAGGTCTGTGTGCAAATGCCAATAATGTCTCAATAGTTAAAAATTACTTGGATCTTTTCTTTCTTCTTCCTGAGGTAGATGACATTATGTGTTAGTAATGCAAGAACTTCCCATTAAGCTATTTAGCCAAGGCCTGCCTTAGTACTTTGAAAGAGAAAGGGATTATGGGATTTTATTTAGGATTCTACAGTTGCAACATTAGTACTAGTAAAAACCTGTAAAGCTTCAGAAAGGGGATGTGCACATCTAACACATTTTTATTTGTGTGTATGTGTGTGTATGTATGTATGTGTGTGTGTGTGTGTGTGTATATATAT
>JAAGEH010002410.1:0-79744 GCA_011751065.1 Lasiurus cinereus | reverse complement strand
ATATATATATATATATATATATATATGTATATATATATGTATATATACACATATACATATGTATATATACATATGCAATTAATATAGAGAAATTTGAATATGAACTTGATATTAATGATATTTAGGAATTAATTATATTTATATTTATATATTTTTACAGTGGAGAAGGGGGTGTGGTTTGCTCTTTCATTCTCTGTCCTTCTCTTCCCTTGACTTTTCCTTTTCTCCCCAAATGAAGAATGAAAGAGAAAGAGTAGAGACTTATCAGTTGAGGTTGTAATCTAGGTCTTACTACCATCTCTGAGGCAGATGCAGAGAAGCCTGACATGGGGAACATAATCTTGACTAATTTCTGGCAGGACAGCCTACTTACTACCTTTCTAGTAAGATATTCTCAAGTTGGTAAAAACCCTCTTGGTCAGGATCCCTTTAAGATATTTTGGAAGAAATATTGGATATAAAACTCAGTATACAAAGACAGGCCTGATACCTAAAGCATACAGATTATTATATTGCTATTATTCCTGTCCTGGAACCATGATGCAATTAATTAGAACCTAAGGAATTATTTGAATCTAGGACCCAACAGAGAAGTGGAAATAGTTCTAGGTGGGACTCTATCAGTGACTTCTATCTGGATGGGTACAGGTTTCTAAACCTTGTTCTTCTTTTTCTTATTTTTATTTATCTTTATTGTTGAAAGTATGATAGATGACACTTCCCCCCCTCCCCCACGCCTTTACTGAACTATTATCTGTGTCTATGGGTAATGCATGTCCTATTGAATAAAGAGGTAATATGAAAATTGACCATCACTCTAACACACAAGATGGCCACCACCATGTGATCAAAGATGGCTGCCCCCATGTGGACACAAAATGGTCACCACAAGATGGCCAGCAGAGGAAAGCAGTTGTGGGCAATCAGGCCAGCAAGGTAGGACAGTTGGGAGGGACCTGGCCTGCAAGGGAGGACAGTTGGGGGTGACTGGGCTGGCAGAAGAGGGCAGTTTGGGGCAACCAGGCCTGCAGGAAAGAACAGTTGAAGGGGACCCAGACCTGCAGAAGAGGGCAGTTGGGGTGGGACCAGCCCTGCAGGGGAGGGCAGTTGGGGGTGACCAAACCTTCAAGGGAGGGCAGTTAGGGGCAACCAGGCTGACAAGAGCGGGAAGTTAGGAGTGACCGAGCCAGCAGGAGAGGGCTGTTGGTGGCAACCAGGCCTGCAGGGGAGGCCAGTTAGGGGTGACCAGGCCAGCAGAGGAAGGAAGTTAGGGGAATTGGGCTGGCAGGGGAGCAGTTAGATGTCAATCAGGTTGGCAGGGGAGTGGTTAGGGGGTGATCAGGCTGGCAGGCAGGAGTGGTTAGGGGCAATCGGGCAGGCAGGGAGGTGAGCAGTTGGGGGCCAGCTCTCCTGGATTGTGAGAGGGATGTCTAACAGGCAGTCAGACATCCCTCAAGGAGTCCCAGATTGGAGAGGGTGCAGACTTGGCTAGAGACAACCCCCTTCCCTGTGCATGAATTTCATGCACTGGGCCGCTAGTTGTAAATAATGCTGCTATCAACTAGACTCATTTAACACAACAAATATTTCTTGGATAAATGAATTAAGAATGAATGTCTTCCTGTTGGCTTGAGAGTGGGATTCTGGCTTGAATAAAATGTAGTAATTTATTAGAAACATGGGTGCAAGGACATAGTAGGAAAATGAGAAAGAACCAGACAAAACTCATGGCACTGTTGTGCATATGTCAAGTTGCTTAGCTTTCAATTTGTTTTCATTTTAGTTTATGTCCCTTTAAACCAATGCCCCAAAAATTACAACCTCCAACTGGCTGTCACATAAATTTCTGACTTTAAAACCACTTTATTTCAAGCTTGATGAATAGCTTTTGCCACTAGGTAGAGTAATTAAGTTGCGGTATTGGCCTTCCCTAAGCTAGGCTGACATTACTTTCTTTTCATTGTTTTGTTACCTGACTGTCAGATTTGGCAGAGCTTATAGAAAGGCTTGGGGCTGAGTAATGTACATTCTCTCCTGGCAGGGACTTTTGTCGGGAAGATGTATCACCCTCCTCTACCAAGCAACCTCTGTTTTCCAAGACCCATGGCAGGCATGCCCAGCCCATGCCGCCAAGCCCCTGTCTTCATCTCCAGTGGCCACTCTGTAACTGGCAGAGTTTGCTGCTTAAATAAAAAGGATGGGCTATTCTCTAGTTGAGATATTCATGCTTGGCTTCCTCACTGTGTCAGCCAGCCTCCACAAATGGTATTTTATTAATAATTCAGCTTAAGTTTCAAAACAAATGCTTCAGAATGCTGGAACTGCCATCTTGCAGAGGAGTGAAGCAAAGCAGTTCAACGCACCTTTTGAAGTACAATCTGCATGATGCATCCAAGAAACCAAGAGACAGACAGAAAATCGAAGGGAATCATAGGCTGTTATAGCCAGATCCTAATTTAAATATTCAACCACATCATTTTATGGATGATGAAATTCATGCACCCTCAGCCCATCCTGCACCCCCTACAATCTGAGACCCTACCTGGATCGGGCCTAATGGCAATCGGACATCCCTCTCAAAATCCAGGACTGCTGACTCCCAACTGTTCGCCTGCCTGCCTTCCTGATTGCCCTAACTGCTTCTGCCTGCCAGCCTGATCACCCCTAACCACTCCCCTGCTGGCCCGATTGATGCCTAACTCCTCCCCTGCCAGCCTGTTTGCCCCTAACTGCTCTCCCCTGCAGGGCTGGTCACCCCAACTTCCCTCCTCTGCCAGCCTGGTCCCCCCTAACTACTCTTCACTACAGGCTTGATTGCCCCCAACTGCTCTCCCTTGCAGGCCTGACCCCTCCCAACTGTCCCCCTGCTGGCCATCTTTTGGTGGCCATCTTGTGTCCACATGGAGGCAGCCATCTTTGACCACATGAGGGCAGCCATCTTGTATGTTGGAATGATGGTAAATTTTCATATTACTTTTATTAGATGGAATAGAGGCCTGGTGCTGGTTTGCCCTAAAGGGTGTCCCAGATCAGGATGGGGTTCTCTTGGGGCATGGGACAGTCTGGGTGAGGGTCCCATGGTGGTTTGCAGGTCGCCATGCCCCCGACGATCCAAGCAGAGGCCCTGGTATCTGGGATTTATTTATCTTCTATGATTGAAACTTTGTAGCCTTGAGCGGAGCCAAGCCTCCTGCTTGCTCCATGGCCACAGCCATTTTTGTTAGGATTTATTTATCTTCTATACAGTGGTACTTCGAGATACCCTAACATACGAGATTTTTGAGATACGAGCCGTCGAGCGAGCAATTTTTGCTTTGAAATATGAGCAACATTTGAGATAGGAGTAATCGCGCAGATTGGCCGGCTGCACATGACTCACCAGTTTACCGCGACTCGAGGGTCTCATAGTTTCCCACGTCTCAAAGTTACGGAACGAATTAAACTCGTATCTCGAGGTACCACTGTAATTGGAACTTTGTAGCCTTGAGTGGAGACAAAGGCAGACCAGGGTGTGCGGAAAGCTTGGCTTCCTCTATTCCCAGGGAAACCCAAGCCTCTTGCTCTCTCTGTGGTCACAGCCATCTTGGTTGGGTTAATTTACATACTTGCTCCTGATTGACTAGTGGGCATGACTTGTGGGTATAGCAGAGTGATGATTAATTTGCATATTACTCTTTTATTAGATAGGATAGCTAAGATTGGGAAACAGCCCAAGTGTGCCCATCAGTAGATGAGTGGTTAAAAATGATGTGGTAATGTTATGTGGGGTTTGAGGTGCAGACTTCTTTTGGGTTCTTGTCCTACAAAGATGAAGAATAAATTCATGGACTAACAGATTTCTTTTTTTAAATTTAACTTTTTTATTGTTTAATGTATTATATAAGTCTCCTTTTCTCCCCCATTAACCTTTCTTCAGCAGCTCCCAACCCTGAGCATGTTCCCTCGCCACTCCTGCCCCTGTCTGTATTTATTGGTTATACTCATGTGCATGCATACAAGTCCTTTGGTTGATCTCTTACCTGCTTACCAGCCGCTTCCCTCTCTCCCCCACCTCCCACCTCCAAGTCTTCCCTCATAGGTTAAAACAGTCTATTCAATGCTTCTGTGACTCTGGTTCTGTTTTTGTTCATCAGCTTATGCTATTCATTTTATTCCACAAATGAGTGAGATCATGTGATATTTATCTTTCTCTGACTGGCTTATTTCGCTTAGCATAATGTTCTCTAGTACCATCCATGCTGTTGCAAAAGGTAAGAATTCCTTCTTTTTTTACAGCAGCATAGTATTCCATTGTGTAGATGTACCACAGTTTTCTAATCCACTCATCTGAACAGATTTCTTTAATAATAATGTGGAAGTTTATTGGAAGCATATACAAACTCCATCTGGGTAGGGGTTTCCCCAAATGGAAAAAAAAAACTGCTTTCTCTCTCTAAAAATCTAAGTCTAAAAATCTCTGTCTTGTATTACTTTGTCTCTGGTTTATACAGTATATGCTGTAGTTCTTTGTCTGAACCTGACCCTTTCTAACGGGACCCTTCATTTAGGATCCCCATGCTTTCCTCATTGGTCACTCTGCTACATAATATTAGTTTCAAAGCTCAAAGCCCACGTGGTTCTCCTCTCTTTCTATTTCTCTTTCCACTATCCTTTTCTTTATCACTTGTGAATATATATCTTTCTTCCCCCCTTATCCTGAGCATTATCCTCTGTACAAATAAGATAAGCATTTTGGCATCTTGAAACTGTTAATGCCCTTCACATATGCATTCCTCTACCATGGGCCTCCCTTATCTTCTAAGATGCACTGTCCTATCTCTAAAATTCTTTTCAGTAAGTGTACATTATGGGATACCATGCAGCAGCAAAAAGAAGGGTCTCTTACCTTTTGAGACAGGACCTGGAGAATATTATGCTAAGTGAAATAAGCCAGTCAGATAAAGATAAGTATCACATGATCTCACTCATATGTGGACTCTAATGAACAAAATAAACTGATGAACAAAATAGATTTAGAGATATAGGAACATTGAATCTTAGAGGGAAGATGGGAGTGGGAAGAGATTAACCAAAGAATTTATAAGCCTATATGCATAACCCAAGGGCACAGATAGTGGTTTAGTGAAGGCCTGGGGAGGGTGTGGGAGTTGAGTAAAGGAGGTTAGTGGGGGGAGAGGGGACATCTATAATATTTTCAACAATGAAGATACATTTAAAAAGAAATAAATACATGAGTATAGTTGAAAAAAAAAAAGGCTGAAGAATCCCAGAGGAATTAATTTATTCGACAAAGTGAAAGGAGCAGACTTTGCAAAAGCACTAGAGCAGGAATAAACTTGGGGCATCTGCCAGCTGGAGAGAAGAATCAATGTGGCTGGAATGGGAAAGAGTGAAAACAGACCAGATCAGACAGGTAAGCAGGGGCCAGACTAAGAGGCCTTGGAGGCCAGGATGAGGAGTGTGGCTTTTATTCTTAGTGTAGGCCATCAAAGAATTTTAAGCAGGGAGCAATGATCTGACCAACAGTTCACTGAAAGGAGTGGGAGAGATTTTTGCAAAAGAAGAGGCATTCATTACTTAACAGTTGATTAATTAAACGAACATTTATTGAACTTTCTCTGTATTCCAAATGCTGATGACAGAAAGATGATGAAGACACCGCTTGTCTTCAAGATGCTCAAAGTCCAGTGGTGACAGTCCTATGCATGAACGGGAACAGCATGGTAATAATGAGCAGCCATGCCTTGTGGGCCAAGTCCTGTGCAGGCACTGTCCCATTTTATTAACAAACAGAACATGGCCTCTCAAAAGAGGCTTTTCTGGTTTTTTATGCTAGAAGGTACCTACTGTATTCCAGATGATGAATCTGCGTTAGCTCTTCCAGCAGAAATGCAAGCATTTTAAAGTGGCACAGGGTAACCGAAAATCGTAGGACTAGTGTTCACTTTGCTATGTGGCTGTGAGACCAGAGCAGGTGTTCTCAGGAATTTGCCTTCACTTTATCTGTAAGAACTGAAGTCCCCTCTCAGTCCCCTCCAACTCTATCAATCTGTAATTTCAGAGATGCTTTATCTTGATCACTCCTTTTAGGA
Source organism: Lasiurus cinereus (assembly GCA_011751065.1). Taxonomy (NCBI): domain Eukaryota; kingdom Metazoa; phylum Chordata; class Mammalia; order Chiroptera; family Vespertilionidae; genus Lasiurus; species Lasiurus cinereus. Next base: position 73,652 of record JAAGEH010002410.1, on the reverse strand, counting down.
TACATTTCTGTCACAATAATAGGAAAGAATAACTTTCAGCCCCAATTGAGCAAAATGTTATCCCCCTTAAAGAATTTCAATCTTCTCATTAGTATACCTGTTTTGCAAAAAAAAAAAAAAGCCTTCAGTTATGATTATTATATTTTGAGTTTTATCAAAATCATTTCAGAAATTTGTCTTCTTTCTTGTATCTAAGTATCTATATTTTACCTTTGATTTTGCCTAATGATCTGCCACTTTAATATCTATTCTTGGCAATTTTCTAGCCCAAATGGTTTGTAGTGTCCGAGAGCATATTATATTGGTTACTAGAGGCCTGGTGCATGAAATTTGTGTACTGAGGGTGGGGAGGAGAGGTGGCCTTTAGCCCAGCCTGCTCCCTCTCTAATCTGGGACCCCTGGATTGGGCCTAAATGGGTAGTCGGACATAGCTCTCACAATCCAGGACTGCTAGTTTCCAACTGCTCACTTGCCTGCCTTCCTAATTGCCCCTAACTGCTTCTGCCTGCCAACCTGATCACTCCCTAACAGATTGATGCCTAACTGCTTCCCTGCCAGCCTGTTTGCTCCTAACTTCCTTCCCCTGTGGGCCTAGTCACCCCTAACTGCCCTTCCCTACAGGCCTGGTTACCCCTAACTCCCCTCCCCTGCAGGCTTTATCACCCCCAACTACCCTTTCTTGCAGGCCTGGTCCCTGCCAACTGCCCTCCCTGCTGGCCATCTTGTGGTGGCTATCTTGTGTCCACATGGGGCAGGATCTTTTGATCTCATGGGGGCAGCCATCTTGTGTGTTGGAGTGATGGTCAATCTGCATATTAGTCTTTTATTAGATAGGATAGAGGCCTGGGGCATGGGTGGGGGCCAGCTAGTTTGCCCTGAGGGTGTCCTGGTTCAGGTTGGGTGTTCCTCTGGGTTGTGGGGTGACCTGGTCAGAGGGATCTGTGGTGGTTTGCAGGCCGGCCATGTCCCCCAGCGATCTAAGCAGAGGCCCTGGTATCTGGGATTTATTTATCTTCTACAATTGCAACTTTGTAGCCTGGAGTGGAGCCAAGCCTTCTGCTGCACAGCCATTGAAACTTTGTTGCCTTAAACAGAGGCCTGGGTGCTGGGCTTTCTCCATTGCTAGGGGCAACCCAAGCCTCCCTCCATGGCAGCAGCCATTGAAACATGGTTGCCTTAAAAGGAGGCCTGGGTGCTTGGCTTCCTCCATCGCTAGGGGCAACCCAAGCCTATCTACTGCTCTCTCTGTGGCTGTAGCCATCTTGGTTGGGTTAATTTGCATACTTACTCTGATTGGCCATGGCTGGTGGGCATGGCTTGTGGGTGTTGTGGAGGTATGGTCAATTTGCTCTTTTATTAGATAGAATTTCTGGTATTTAAAGGGTGCTTACTAGAATCCAAACAATTAATTCTTAGAATGCTGGACTCACTTTTTGGAAATGACTGCATTAGGCCTTATTCTGGAGAGTCTTGCATTTCTGCTTTTGGGGACTATACTCCTGGCCCTGAGTTTTACTGTGTTTTCTTGTTCATCGTCTTATTGTGAAAAAACAGTGAAGACAAATGAGCTACTTATAATTTTCTTCCTGGAGCCATTTCAATTAAAAGTTAATTAAATGTCTTTACATCATAATTTTAAAGCATTCTTTCAATAATAGTGAGACAGTGTGAGAGCTATAAGAATCCCCAAGTCTAAAATAAACTTATGCAAATACCTTTTCAAAATGCCATGGTATGTGTAGAGAGCATTATTTAAACATGATTAGTATTTATTCATTAAACCATTGAAAGGATGAGCTCGTGGATTAGTGGTATTCAGTTAAGACATTCTTGAAGTGTTGGAATATAGAGGGTGAGTTGGCTGATGACTCTTCCGTAGCTTACTTTGCTTTAGAATCAGTGATTCTCACATTCTTGTGACTATAGGGAAACACCTGAAGAGATAATAAAAACACAAAGGCCTAGCCTAGCTGGTTTGGCTCAGTGGATAAAGCTTCAGCCTGCAGACTGAAAGGACCTAGGTTTGATTCTGGTCAAGGGCACGTACCTTGGTTGCGGGCACATCCCCAGTAGGAGGTGTGCAGAAGACAACTGATCAGTGTTCCTCTCTCATCAATGTTTCGAACTCTCTATCCCTTTCTCTTCCTTTCAAAAAAAAAAAATCAATAATAATAATAAAAAAACTAACGCAAAGGCCTAGGCTCCTTGGAGTAAGACTTGGGCCTTTTGTATGTGATTTTAATAACCACCAAAATGTAAAAACCACTGCATTGGAGCATGAAGTTGCTTTAGTGTTTCAGGTCAATGTGTTTGGACATGATAAACTAGGGGGCAAATCTGTTATGTGTTTCCCCAGGCCACTTGGGTGCTTGAGTGTGATAGTTTACTTCTCGCATTCTATGAATATGAGTATATTATTTACAAAGTGACGAAGAAACTTCATGCCTACAAACACTTCTTTGAAACTGAGCTGTGGAGTTCTGGAGTTTTATTAATAAGACTGCAAATGTGTATGGATTTGCAGGTGATGTATTGGCTTGTGCCGAAGCAATTCTCTCATTTCCCTGCCAAGTGCATCTCCTGCTGTTCCCAAGTCTATCTATCTGCTAAGGAACCCATAGTGGTTGTAAGTGGGAGCAACCTGTAGGGACCAACTCACAGGGGATGAAATCTTCCCAAATCAAAGGCAGCCTGGGATTCTACTCTATAGTCAGGGAGGGTGGAGTGTTTCTGCAGGGTTTGTACGTTTAAAAATGGAGGGAAAGAGAACTTGCCCATGTCCACTTCAGCTAGTTGTGGGAGCTAAGATTCAAATCCAGAGGGTCTGGCTCCAGAGGTTATCATTTTTACCAGCATGCTGGGCTGTCTTGCAGTCTAGGAGGATTTATGCTCCCCTTTTCATTATGCTGGCCTAGGAGCATAAATGGGGATGTTACAGAGACGAATCACCCTGCAGAGAATTGAGAATTCTGGTGGCAGACCAGATAATTGGGAGCTCCAGGGAGCCCTCCATTACCTTGAGCAATCAGGGTTGGGGGTGGATGGGGAGGTGGTGAGGCAGGCAGGGTGACATTTAGCAGTAAGGCTGAACCTGCTCCCGCCATCGCTGCTGCGCTCATCAGCCATGAGCCCAGCTCAGGGCTTGTGGCTGAGCAGTGCTCCACCTGTAGGAGCACACTGACCACCAGGGGGCAACTCTTGCATTGAGCATCTGCCCCCTGGTGGTCAGTGTGCATCATAGTGACCGGATGTTCCATTGGTTGATTTGCATATTAGCCTTTTATTATATAGGATAATTTACAAAACTGAGGTCATACTATTTTATAATCTGGTTTTGTGAAAACATATTGTGAACATTTTTCCAAATTGAATATTCTTTCCTATGAAGTCATTTTAATGGCTGTGTAGTATTTTTTTATATATGCATAAATGATATGCATAAATGATATCACTTATATGTGTAAGTGATAATTTTTATAATAAACAAATTCCTTGTCATTAGAGATTTAGATAGTTTGTACACTATCTTCCTAATATAAGCAGCATTGTGGTGGACATCCTTGTTGCTAAATCCTCGAACAAAGAGCTGATTAGCTTCTTCACTTCAATACCAACTCTTTTGTGTGATAATTGTAGATTCACATGCATTTGTATGAAATACTAGAGTCCCTCCTCATACCCTTCACCCAGTACCCCTCCCCCCCAATGGTAAATAACATATTGCATACCTGTAGAACAATATCATAATCAGGAAATTGACAGTGATGCAACCCTTCAATACCTATTTTAAGTTTTATAGTTTGCTGTGGCCGGACAGATATTGTAGACACATTGTTGAGAAACTCTTCAAGCACGTTTCTTTCTTGTATCAACCTTTCCCCTTCCTCAGCTGAGCCTTGTCTACTAGCAAGTCTGCCCTATGCAGACTTTGCACAGAGGCATGAGTTTGATTCTCAGAATTCTGAGCACTAATGTTCTCCAGAGCCCTGTGAAACAAAGTCAGAGATTGTTTCTTCTGCCATGACACTGTGGCCATCTGTTGGTTTTTACTCTTGAATGCCAAGGCAGATATAATGCCCAGGGTGTCAGAGCCAGCAGGCATAATAGATACACTCTGCTGCTGATCAGATTCACTAATTAATGCTGTGAGATAGTTTGGAAAGTTACATTTCCTTTGTTCTTATTTCAGATTCTTCGTTGTCACCTATTATGTACATCTGAAAGCATGTCTATGAAATAGCAACAATATTTCACCTATGTGTACATGAAATAATGCAAATATTTCAAATAAAAATATCAAGAATTATATAATTTCAAAGCTAAACTGGCAGCTTGAGTGAGATGGTAGGTGCATTTATCTTTTGCTTCATGGTGGCCCATTGGAGTGCTGTAAGTCGACATTCCATCAGGCTTTATCAGAACAGGAACTTCTGCAGGTGATGCTGGTTACCCCTGTGACTCTATCTGAATATTTACTGTTAGTATAATTGAGTCCTTTTTTGTAATCATAAAATAATATTATCTTACATGAATCATTTTTTAAAATATATTTTTATTGATGTCAGAGAAGAAGGGAGAGGGAAAGAGAGATAGAAACATCAATGGCTGCCTCCTGCACACCCCACACTAGGGATTGAGCCTGCAACCTGGGGCATATGCCCTGACTGGAATCAAACTGTGACCACTTTGTTCATAGTTTGACACTCATCCTCTGAGCAGCATCAGTGAGGCATGCACCTATAATGTTGGTGTTAGTTCTAAAAATATGTCTGAAAACCACTAACTGAAAAGGAAGGTAAATGTGATAAACGCTATTGAGACAAATACATGCTATGATACACGATACTGTTAATTTCAGAGAGAGAGCAATTTATGAAATATTATAGATAATGATGAGGAAATAAAGGACTGCATTAAAGCAAAAATATACTACAATGGTTTTAGATTTATGTGCCAGCATCTTCATACTTTATATTTTTTTCCAATGGGAAAATTAGTTGTGAATTATGCAAGTTTTGATTTATGCAACTCTTCAGTAATGCATCTCCCTATGTAGAATTTACTTTGTCCATGATTCAAGTGGTATGTACATTTAAGATGGGAGTTTGAAACTTCTTTGTCCTAGTGGAATTGAATTTTTAATTTTATTTTTATAATTTATAAGTGAAATTGTTAAGTCAATTACTTGAAATCCAAGAATACGTACATTCCTCAAAGGAACAGTCATTATAGAGAAACTCGCATTTGTTGATTGCTTACTATGTATGTGTCAGTGTTTTGCATGTTAGTTCCATTTTAATTTGTTCTTACAATTACTCGGGTCTATAACCACTTTTTGTAGAAGAGACTTCCCAGAATTAGAAAGGTGCACACCCTGAAAGTGGGAGGGCCAGGATTCAGATATGTGTCTGATTCTAAAATCCATTTTGTCTGGGGATCCATGGACTCTTGAGAGGTCAATAGAAGGGATGCAGGGGTTCACTAGCCCTAAAATTGTCGGCAACATTTTCCTGGCTTGTGTATTCACTTTTCTGAGCAGAAGGCTCATGGCTTTCATCAAACATTCATGATATTTGTTTACCCTTTCTAGTGTTGTATACCCTAGAACCACACCAAAACCCCTCCTCAATGACCCACAGCACCCTATTTAACCCTAATCCCATATCAGTCATGGAAGTCAGCTATATTAGGTATTAATTAAGCATTGCAGACTATAAAGAAACATTTTACAACATGCAATGACTCTGGAAACAGGGTTTCTCTCTGTCTAAGATCTATCCTCTCAATAGGTCAGAAGGCGGGGTATAAGTCCATTGTCTGTGGGATGAAACTCATAATGACCCTCTCAGTGCATTTGCTCCCTGGTTTCTAAGGGGTCCTAGCCCTGTCCTCAGCTACTAAATGTCTAAGACTACTAAAGCATTCATCGGATTTCTTATCATTTTGCACTTGTTTCTCTCTGTGGCACTTTCAACACACGATGTTACCTTAAAATGATTATGTTCATGCCCCATTTCCCTATTCAAATCATAAGGCTTCTGAAAGCTGGAGACTCTTTTTTTTTCTAAATTAATTTTTTACATCTTGAGGTTCCTCACATGCCCAGGATCATTGTTACAAGGACACAGGAAAGTATCAGATTCACCGCAGTCTTCCTCTCCAGGTCTCTGGGGAGGCCTGTGTACTTGTTGCGATGGCTCCTGGCCTGTGTGGTGTGGATGTGGTAATGAGTGGGAGGTGCAGAATATCAGTGGTGGGGTAGCACAATTTCAGCCACGCATAGGAAAAGAAATAACCAGGGGGTCTGAAAGAAAGGTGGTTGAAGAAATGAGGTAGTGCAGGATGGAGATTTAAAAAGAGAGGAAAGAGATGGGCTTGTTCTGACAAGGGGGTTCTGGGGAGAGAGAGGGCAAAGAGGGTAGTGGAAGATTGTTTTTCCCTTTCCCCATGCATCTGTTCAACTCCTAGAGTTCCAAGGATCTCCATAGCTTCTGGGACTAAACTTCTCAGTACATATGTATACATGTAACACATTAATAAAAAATAAAAATAAAAAATAAATAAATGTGTAGCCAGGTTCATCCTGATGGGGGACATGCAAATTTAAGTTAGTCACACATATCTTTTTTTAAAAAAATATATATTTTATTGTTTTTTTACAGAGAGGAAGGGAAAGGATAGAGAGTTAGAAACATCGATGAGCGAGAAACATCCATCAGCTGCTTCCTGCACACACCCTACTGGGCTGTGCCCTCAACCAAGGTACATGCCCTTGACTGGAATTGAACTTGAGACCCTTCAGTCCGCAGGCAGACACTCTGCCTACTGAGCCAAACCAGCCAGGGCTCACAGGTATCTTTTTAAAAAGCAGAGTAAGTTTGGAACAATTAACAAATTGATTAGACTGGGTTTTAGTAAATATGTTGGCATTTAAAAAAATATATATGTTTTTATAGATTTCATAGAAGGAGGGAAAGGGAGAGAAATATCAATGATGAGAGAGAAACATTGATTGACTGCCTCCTCATGCCCCCTACAGAGGATTGAGCCTGCAATCTGGCATGTGCCCTGAATAGGAATAGAGCTGTGATCTCTTGGTTCATAGGTTAACACTTAATCACTGAGCAATACTGGCTGGACTGTTTATACTTTTAAAAATTTAAATTATAGAACATTGTATTTTCATGAAAGTTAAGCAATAATAAAGTATCCTATCTAATAAAAGAGTAATATGCAAATTGGCTATACCTCCACTGCACCTACCAGCCATGCCCACCAGCCACACCCACCAGCCAATCAGAGTGAGTATGCAAATTAACCCAACCAAGATGGCTATGGCCACAGAGAGAGCAGGAGGGAGGCTTGGGTTGCCCCTAGGGATGGAGGAAGCCAAGTGCCCAGGCCTCCGCTTAAGGCAACAAAGTTTCAGTGGCTGTGCAAGCAGAAGGCTTGGCTCCACTCTAGGCTGCAAAGTTTCAATTGTAGAAGGTAAATAAATCCTAGATACCAGGGCCTCCACTTGGGTCACTGGGGGGCATGGCCGGCCTGCAAACCATCACAGGCCTCTCCCCCAGGTCACCCCATGACCCAAGGGAACATCCACCCTGATCCAGGACACCCTTCAGGGCAATCCAGCTGGCCCCCACCCATGCACCACGCCTCTATCCTATCTAATAAAAGAGTAATATGCAGATTGACTATCATTCCAACACAGAAGATGACTGCCCCTATGTCAAAAGATCCTTTCCCCATGTTGACACAAGATGGCCATCACAAGATGGCCAGCAGAGGAGGGAAGTTGGCAGGGACCAGGCCTGCCAGGGAGGGCAGTTGTGGACAATCAGGCCCGCAGGGGAGGGCAGTTGGAGAGACTAGGACTACAAGAGAGGGCAGTTGGAGGTGATCAAGCCTGCAGAGGAGGGCAGGTAGGAGTGACTAGGCCAGCAGAGGAGGGAAGTTGGGGGTGACTGGGCCTGCAGGGAAGGGCAGTTGTGGGGAACCAGGCTTATAGGGGAGGGCAGTTAGGGGTGACTGGGCCTGCAGGGAGGGCATTTAGGGGTGGCCAGACCCATAGGGGAGGGCAATTAGGGGCAAACAGGCTGGCAGGGGAGCAGTTAGGCATCATCAGGCTGGCAGGGGAGTGGTTAGGGAGTGATCAGGCAGGTAGACAGAAGCAGTTAGGGGCAATCAAGAAGGCAGGCAGTTGAGCAGTTGGGAGCCATCAGTCCTGGATTGTGAGAGGGATGTCTGACTGCCCATTTAGGCCCGATCCTACCTGGGCAATAGGACATCCCTCAAGGTGTCCCAGATTGGAGAGAGAGCAGGCTGGACTGAATTTCGTGCACCAGGCCTCAAGTGTAAAATAAATAGTAAAATTTTCCCGTCCCTACTGGTCCCCCTCTCCTTTTCCTATCTCCAATAACCTCTGTTAATAATTTGGATTTGCTTATCAAATCTCTCTGTGCAGTTTTTTCTTTGGGCAAAACTCCACAGAGTTTGGAATACGAAGTCTGAATAATGACAGACATAGAATTTCTTCACCCAGTTTGACCAGAAATAGAATTGCTTCTACTGTCACACTCAAGAGACCCCTTATATATCTCTGGCAGGAAACCATCTGTGTGAGGAGGTCCAGAGTTCAGAGGTGTGAACTCAGAGCATCACATAAGGAAATCCCTTAAGTCTTTGTTGCCCTCTCCTGACCACACAAAAATTGCCTTTTCCCACTGCCATTCACTTTGTTAAGCTATAGCCGCTTGGGTGGCTGTTTTTCTTTTTTTCTTTTCCTTTTTGTTTGACAGTGTCTTCTCAGTCAAAATGTCTTAGCAAATATGCTTTTCTTTGCTAAGCTCCCCAAGACCGTGTCAAATAGAGCACCAGGAACATCTGAAATAAAAACATCATCTGTCATGGTGTTGATGGTGACTGTAAATCTGCATCGGGGAGGTTAACCAACCACGGCTGGCACTCTTCATAGGCTGCCCACCCTGGGGTGCAGCCTTCCATACTGAGTGGGACTCGGTAGATTGCCAGCACTGTCCCTGGGCCTTTCTGGAGGCATATGTTTGGATTGTCTGGGCTCATCTTGTTTCATCTTATCGCCCACACCCTGGTGGGGTCTCATTCTGTGCTCCAGCCTTAGATCCTTTCAACCTTCTGTGTCCTTCTTGGAATGATTTTATCCTGCCTGCCCTGTTCCTTATTTTCAAACCCTTTTTTGCAGGGTACACCTGAATGTAATTTCCTCAGGTCCCCCAAGTCAGGGTAGCTGCCTTTTCTGATTGCTCATATTGTTTGGTCCTTTACTCATCCATCTTCATACCTAGAATTCCTCAGTCCATGTCTCTTTCCTTTCTAGATTGTGATCATAATGAGAGTAAGGACTGTGTCTGTCTGTCTCCATCATGGCTGTACTCCTAGCATCTTTCCCAGAAGTTGGCACAGAACAGATGTTCCATAAATAAGTTGTCAAATAATGGGATGATGTGAAAGCAGGGCTTTCCAGACATGCTTCACCAGAATCATCTGGAGAAGCTTGGTTAAAATAAAAATTCGTAGGCTCTTCTCCCCTGAAAGAGTCTAATTTATCAAGTCTGGGGTAGGATACAGCAATGTAGGTTTTTAACAAGAGTCCTTTGTGATCCTTATGCCTGAGCTCACGTGGAGGACTGCTGGGAGACTCTTGAGGAGGAGCAGAGAGAGCAGAAAGAGGACTGGCCCCTGACTTTCTTTGTGGGCTCTTGGCTCTGGCACATCAACTTTCGTAGCCTTCCTCTCCTCATCCATAAACCTAGAGATGTAGATTGAATAATCTTTGAGGTTCTTTTCAGCTCTGACAATCCCCATTTCTAAAATCTCCGGTGAATACTGCATAAATGTATATGTCTTTTCCTATCTCCACCTTCCTTTCCTTTGGGTCTAAGCAATGGAAATGTGAGTGTGAGGCTGGGACCAGTAGAAAAGCAGACAGATACAAGGCATCTGGTAGCTCACATTATTCACTAAGTTGTGGTAGAATCATTGGCCTGGGAGGAAGGAGCGTAATAATGATGACATTGTCTACTATAGAAAAACTTAAAAGTTGACTCTGATGATCTCTGCTTCTTTTTAAAAAATATATATTTTTATTGATTTCAGAGAGAGGAAGGGAGAGAAAGATTGAAACATCAATGATGAGAGAGTATCATTGATTTGCTGCCTTCTGCACAACCCCTACTGGGGATCCAGCCTGCAACCCAGGCATGTGCTCTTAACTGGAATCGAGCCTGGGACCCTTCAGTCTGCAGGCTGACACTATCCATTGAGCCAAACCAGATAGGGTGATTCCTGCTTCTTGATGTTCATGCCCTTGCATAATCTCTTCTCCTTGAGTGTGGATGGGACCTGTAGAATATGTAAAGGCGATAGGAATATCACTATTGTGATGCCATTAAAGTACCTGTGATGGTTTTAAAAACACATGTAGTAAGATTACCTCTTACTAGTAGACTCTTCTAGAGTCTTTCTATTGCTAGCTTTGAAGAAACAAGCTACAGGGAATCCTACAGCCACAGGGAAATGAATTCTATGAACAAGCTGAGAAAGTTTTGAAACATGAGACTCCTCCCACTGAACCCTGTGCTGAGAACCCAGCCTTGTGTGACACCTTGATTAACAGCCTTGTTAGACCCTAAACAGAGATGCACATCTGAGCCATGTCTATATTTCTGGTCCAGAAAACTGTGAGCTATTAAATGTGTGTTGTTGTAAGCACTAAGTTAGTAATTTGTTATGTAACATAGGAAACAAAGAGGTTGATACAAACCACTCCAAAATTCAATGAAAATTGGTAACAGTAAGCATTTATCCTCATGCTCATGAGTCTGCAGGTATATGTGGCATGGCTCATGTAGCTTAAGTTCAACTGAATTTAGCTCCTGGTTGTGTTATGTTTAAGTCTGTTCTAAATGTGTTGGTCCAAGAAAACATGTTTTCTCAATGGTGCTCAAGAACCAAGCAGAAATGTACAAATACATCCAAGGCCTATACTTATGTCACATTCACTGACACATCGTTGGCCAAAGCCAGTCACCTGGGCAAAACCAATGTCAACAGTTTTCTGATCAATAATCGAAAGTATCAAAATTAGCCAGGCCTCTTAGTCTTGTTGAAAGTGCCTTCAGGTACACCAGTTCATTCTGTTTTCTCTGAACTCTTACGAAGAAGGCAGAGAACAGTTTGTTTGTTTGCATTTATAAATGAGGAAAGAAGGGCTCAGATTGATTCAGAGAGATTTTCACAACCAGATGGCTGGTTTCTGGCAGAGTTGGGACTATAATAAATGCCAGCCCTCTCTCTGTCTAGTGCTCTTCCTGTGGTATTAGGATTTCCAGATGTATTGGATTGTGTTAACAGTGCATAACAATGCTCAATTTTAAATATTTTGAAATTCATTAAGTGTTTTAAGCCAAACTGTGCCACCTCCCTTCCCTGAATGCTCCCTTTGTGCTTGCCATTCCCTCTGCCTAGAAGGCTTTCCCTGACTCCTGGCAATCCCTAATGCCTTAACCGAACATCCCTCCTTGGTGTTCAACTTTCTGGTCTTAGTTTCGACTTTCACTCCTCTGAGAAGCCTTTGTGGACTTGTGCTCTTCCCATCTTCTCCCATCATAACCTGTACTTCTCCCATTTGTAACAGGTAACCCACTGCATTGCAGTTACATTACAGTTACCTGTCTCCCTACCGGACTGTGAGCTCCTATAGGACTGCAAACTCTCTGAAGGCAGGGAGCTCAAGTGTGCTTCCTTTCACTCTCATCGGTCACAGTAGACATGAAGTGTTTGTTTACTGATGAACTAATTCATTAATGCTTGACCCAGAAATTGCAAATGCTGCTTATCTGTGACACCTCCAATGTTTTTATTCTATTGTTTTATTTATTTTGTATAACTTGGCTTTGTTTTCCTAATTAGTAAATAAAACCTGGATAATGGAGCCAACTAGCCATTTTTAAATAACTTGTCAAATCTCCTAGAATAAGAATAATAAAATGTTTAGTGCTAGATGTGGACTAAAAGTTCAGCTAATCAAATCCAGTTTATTGTTTGGCAAGAACCAGGGCGTTAGGCCAGATCATGAAAGTTCTGGTAGGGCATATTTAGAAACTGAGACTAATTTGAGAGCAGTGGGGAGTCACATGATTACATGTGTGTTCTAGATCCATCTGAGTTTATGAGCAAAAAGCCGAATGAGGGCTATGAAAAGTTGTCCTGCTAAGAAATCCTGCTGGCTTAGACCAGGGTAGTGCTGGTGGGAAAGGAAAGGAGACACAGATTCTAGAGATAATCAACCTTACTCACAAGGACTTTAGGCTAGGGATGTGAAACTCCTGCCAGCTGGAGGCATTTTGTGTTCTGTGTGAAAATAAACCCCAGTCCAGAAATCTGTGATTTGAAAAGAGCAACTCCCATGTGTAATGCAAGCAGAATGGCCTTTGGAGTCAGAGACTAGTTACTTCTCTGAATTTCAGAATGCACAACGAGGAAGTTCAAACTCCCGCCACAATTCAGGGAGATAATGTCAATGTGATCAACGAGTGCTAAGCCACCACTAACCATTTCTAACTGTTACTGCCCTCACACAGACTTGTTAGCATCCTCCATGGTCAGCTGAAATTGCTACCTCTTTCTCGACCACTCCCACCTGAGTGGTTCCTACCTCAGTGCCCAGAGCATTCTTATCTGTTCCAGGCACATGGCATCTGTTTTGTTTTGTTTTCAAGAACAGGCAGAGTTGATCAGACTCCTCACACCTTGTGTTATTGGTACCAGTGCGACCACTCTTGCTTTATTTCTGTTTATCCTCTACCTCCCTGTGTCCTGCCCCTGCCCCTCTAGCAACCATTCCAGTGTGCTTTAGTTCACATGCTATATCCTTTTATTTACATGTATTCTTGCAAAATGTCTTGTTGTTCTGCAAACATATTTTTAAATTGCATAAATGATAGTGTTCTATGTCCCCTTCTGTTTCTTTTCTTTTCCGCAAGACTGACATTGAAAGCACCATTCATGTTGCCATCGTGTACATCTAATTTATTGCATTTGGCAGCTGCACACTCTTCCATGCTGGGCATCCCTCCCATTTTACCTGTTCGTTTTTCTAATGACAGACCATAGGGTGGCTCCAACTCCACTTTCCACAAAGGATGCTGCAATGAGCCTCCTCAAGCGTGTCTCTTCATGATGGTGATTCTCACATGGGGATGATTTGGCACCTCCTGGAACACTTCACCGTGTCTAGAGACATATTTGGTTGTCGTAAGGATGCTATCTGCATCTAGTGGGTTGAGGCCAGGGGGGCAGGTAAACATCCTGCAATACACAGGACAGCCCCACAACAAAGAATTGCTTGGTCCCAAATATGAATAGTGTTGAGACTGAAAACTCTGCCTTATGGACAAGTGGGAGGATTTCTTGGAAGAGTTCCCAGGAGCAGGCTGTATGTGTATGTGTATTCTTGATTTGAGCAAGTAGTCACAGCTTGCTGTCCTGTGTGGCTATACTAGTCCACACTCCCAAGTGTAGTTCATAAGTCTTTCATGCCCCACATCCTGACAAAGCTTGGATGACCCTGCTTTTATGTTTTTGCTATCTAATGTGTATAAAATGAGATTCATTTTGTTTTCATTTACGTTTTTCTAATTATTAAAGAGTTAGTCATCTTTTCATTATGATATTCTGACTTCTTGGGAGGCCAAAATGACACACTTTTCAAGTTGAAAAGCTTGAGGCCTGCTGTTTTGCTTTTTATAAAATTTTCACCAATTTACTGGTCTCTCAGTTTTTTTATCTGTAAAATCTGGAATAGAAATCGTAACCATCTTATAGTTATTGTTAGCTCATCATCATAAATGAGATAATAAAAATAAAGCTTTGCCTGGCGCAATGTAAGCACGAAACAAAAGTGCTATTATTATAATGATAACATAATATGATACCTTTCTTAACAAATTGTATCTTCCAGTATCTGGCACATAAAAATGCTTCATACAGTATTATTGAGTAAAGAGCCAAAAGCCGAAGGGAGAAGGGAGGGAGGGTGGAGGAGTAGGTTTTCATATAACCTAGCTTAACTTAGAGCTGGAAATTCATTGCTACCACAGCTGGTATAAATCTCAGGGCAGCCAAATCCAGGGCTACAAGAGACAGCTCCATTCTTCTCATCTTCTAATTGTAAACAGTCACAAAGACAAAAGAGTTTGCATCTTAAGGGAACTTTCTCTTCATTAAATACCAACTTTTGTACCTTTCACATACAAATATGTCATTCAATCCTTATGACTACCCTTTAAAGTAGATCTTTCTATTCCCTTTCACTGGGAGCTTGTGTACCTGCCAAGCCACTTTGCTTCATAAATAGTGGACTTGAACTTGAGATTTTCTGACTCTGTTTACCCATGTTCCCTTTTGCCCTGAATTCAGATGGGCTGTCGGAGAATATGTACTTTAAGTGTGCATGAGATTACACCACAGAGAACATGATTTGGGGAACCCCAAGTCGCAAGTTCCTTTATTTCTTTGCAAATTTGTCAGATGTGTCTGACTGTGTGCAGGGGAAAGAACTCCTGGGAAACTGGACCCAGAAGAAAAGGTGTAAGAATTTCTCAGTGTTGTGCTGGGAATGCCTCTAGTGGCTCCAGGCACACAAAATACTAAACCAGCAACATGGGGTGTATAGGAGGCAATGTTCTAATTCTCTGTGCTGAGTGCAGCTATGCAAATGATCTCTGAGCTTGGTCTTGAATTATCTCAGATTCAATGCAAATGCCACCAGCAGTTTAGAAGTAGAGATGAATGATGTACCTGCCTTGTATTCCCAGTCTTTGAGTTCCCTTCACCATTGGGTTTACAAAGTACCTTTATGATTCTGGTGATCTGATGGAAATACTGTTTGCCTGATTGCTATAAAAATTGACTTCCAAAAAGACTAATTCCGGGCTGTCAAAGGACTAAATCTTTTCCTTAACAAGCTTTTTTCTTACAACAAATATAATAAGCTAATTAATAAACATGCGACCAATTTGGCCAGTCTTCCTGCAGCAGGCAGATTTTCACTTCTGAGAGTTACAAAAGGACAAGGAGAGCTTCATTATTAAGTGCTATGTGGAGTCACCTTCCTTTGTATCTGGTTCCTTATGACTGTTCTTATTTAAAGGCCGGAAGCTCGGGTCTGACACCTAGGAAGTTGAGAACTTGCTAACAATACCAAAAGGAAAAAGGAATACTCAATTACTGTCTTGCACCCATCAGTTCCACAGGGAAGGCTGGCCCAGGATAATGACATCGACACCCTGACAGTGGTGTCTTTGTGCTTCTCTCTGATAGCTATAAAATGCACTGGCATGTTTCCCTGCAAATTACTTCTTAAGCCATTAACCATAACTGAATGCAGAGACATTTTGACAGAATAAAATGAGACTTGTTTTTGTACAACGAAAAAAACATTTATGAGTTGATATAAAAGTGCTGTTTAAGTGGCATAACTTGGTTTGTCTCAGTATCTCGCATATGTAAGGCAGGCTCCTCCTTAGAATGGATTCAGTATTCTCGAACCTTTTTGCGATGTGACCTAAGATGAACCATACATTTGGTTTTAACACAAGATTTTTTTGAAGGACCAGGTATCAAGATGGCTCAAGATATAGGTAACCTAACAAGGTGCGAATGAAAATTTCTCCCACTTCAGAGCTGTCAGGGACAGTAAGATTTAAAAGTTGAAGCTTTGGATGAACATTTTCTGAACAGCAAGGTTTGTAGAGGTGGGCTTTGTTTTGGAATGGTTGAGCCTTCTGGGTTCCAAAGCCAGAAACACTAAAACATCAGGCCCACTGCTTTGAGAATGGTTCTGCAGAGGGCAGGGCCACCATGGGGTGTGTGGAGACCTGGGAAACCTTTTTTGCAGAGCTTCTGACTATATAAACAAATATACTTAAAACGTCTTACAAAATCCATAGGCCCATGTGAGGTGACAAAGAGGCAGTACTGACTCAGATGTTGGTTCATTGTCCAGTTAGTGCCGGTGAAGGCCCAGTGTGGTGTCCAGGTACCAGCTCTTCCTGTTCGCATCCTGAAACTATCCTTTTGTGCTCTTCATTGTTAAATGTGCTCTTCCTGTTTCATATCTCACACCATGAGGACAAGGTAGCAATGCTACTATTGTTCACATTGCTGCGGCCCATTGCAATCCATCTGAAGCCACCGTTAGTGGAGAGGATAAGGCTGGGTCCTGTGGGAAGAGTGAGGAAAAGGGTCCTAAATGAGCAAGGAGAGTTTGTTCTTCATCTGGCACAGCTCAGAAACAAGTCACTATGTCAATGAGGTCAAGTGAAGACACAGATCAGAAGAGCCTGTTAGCCTTGCAGAGTAATTGTCTTGGGAACTCTTGGAGAAGTACATAGCCATACCCGGAGCACTGCCTGACAGGTGGTGCAAAGCCCCTGGGCATGGGCATGAGGGGATTGGGATGGCCACTCTGCTAGCCAGCTGTGAGGTCACACAGTATAGAAGGTTCCTGCTACCACCTGCACCATCCTTGGATGCTGTAGACTGGAAATGGCATCTGGGTCAGAATGCACACAGGTGAGAACCATAGAAGGGGCCCACACATGCAGCTCTGGCTCATTGGATTGCTGTGACTCATTGTAAGTCACCTGACCAACATAAGTGAGAGTCAACCCAAATCACTATGTCAGCACCTTTCATGGCCAATATTGTATTATCTCATGAATAAAGAGTCCACTGGCCAGATCACTCACTTGGAACTGGAGCTTCCCCAAGACAGCTAGATTGTGGGACCTCTTTGCAGCATCTGGTGGAGTGAAAGGAGAGGATGTGAAGTGAGAGAGGAGGAATGAAAGGTCTGAGCATGGAGGGATGTGTGGATCACAGTTGATTTAAGTCTCCTGATCTCTCCCAGGCTCCATTTGGGCATTCCAGGAGTGGAGACTGAGTCAGTACTCTGGGATCTGTATCCACTTAGGTGAATACCTGCTTTGCTGGCATGGATGAGTTGTAGGAGTGACTGTTCCTGTCATTATCAGGTGGAGACTTTCCTTCTGCAGTAGCCAGTGTGCCACCATTCGCCATGGAGCAGGAGAGGTGCCCACACAGTGGCTTGGTCCTCTCACAGCATGTCAGCAACGCACCTTCAGTTTTCCTGAAGGTTATCTGGTCGCCCAGAGTGGTGTCTGTATTTCAAAGGCTGGGACTTGTATTAGTTTGATAGGGTGGCATCATAGACTAGGTGGCTTGAACAATAGGAATTTATTGTCCTACAATTCTGGAGGCTAGAAGCCCAAGATCAAGGTGTTGGCAGGATTGGCTTTTCTGAGAGCTGTGAGGGAGACTCTGTTCTATATTTCTCATCTAGTTTCTGGTGGTTTGCTGTTGACCATGGGCATTCGTTGCCTTCTACTGTATCCACCCCAATCTTTGTCTTCATCTCCACATGATTGTCCACCCTAAATACAGATGCTGTGACTATTGGTTGTGTGTTCAATACTCAACAGTTTTTCAATTCCTTTTTTCGTGCTCATGTCCTACTACAAAGGCTAGAAAAATCAGAATTACCCAATTTCTCAGCTTCCTTTGCAGTTAGGGGTGGTTGTGTGACCTAGTTTTGGCTAATGAGATATAAAGGGACATCAGCTAGTGGTCTCTGGGAAAGCTTTTCTGCCCAGGTGAAGGGAAAGAGAAACCAGTGGGATATTATTTTTCTGCTCTTGGAATGTTGCTGGGTGAGACTGTGATGCTTAATAATGCTCCAGTTTTCCACCACCTTGGGGAAAGGCCAACAGAATTACAGAGCTTTATATCCAGCACAGTGACTGTCCTGAGTCCCTGGGCCAAACAAGAAAAACCTTCCTAGGGTGATATGTGAGACATGTAAATTTTTATATTGCATAAGACATTGTTGACTAGGTATTGCCACTCACAGCCAATAGCATGACAACTTCTATAGATGTCCTGCAAAAAATGGTTAAATAGATTAGGGAAATGTTGAACATTATCATTCTTTAAAAGCATTATAGTGCATAAAAGAAACTCAAGGGCTTTAAGAAGTTATGTTAACCCATGTTTCCAAAATATTTTTATCCATTAAAGCTTTATTCTCTCTTCTCTCCACTCCCCATTCTCTCCCTTTTTATCTCTCCCTCCTGCTCTCTCCTATGACATTTATTGATGTAACCATGATCTTTTTAGTATAAAATCTCGATGGAACTCATTTTGGAAAACGCTAAAAGAATGTTATCAGATATGCTGAAGTTCTTTTCTGACTTTTGATGCCACCCACACCACCTCTGTAAATTACCGGCTCCAACACATCTCTCTTTCAAGGACAGGCACCCCACTTGCCTGGAGGGACAGGGCTGCACATGTCCCCCTCATGTTGGGAAGATAGCTGATTCCACTGAGGGGCTCCTGTGTGTGTGAGTAATCTCCCTAGACGTGGCTATGACCTCTTACCGACTCCCTCCCCACCTCTCTGCGCTTCTCTCAGAGACAAGCAGAAAAATGCTGGAGCCAGAGGCTGTGCTTAAGCTGTCAGCTCTAGAAGAACCATGGTCTCCCTGGAGCTAGCAGAGACTCAATTCGGGGAGGATGTATGTGCTCCCTCTCCAGGAACTGGAATGGAGCAGATGGTCTATTAGCCAGAAAACAGTTTCATTAGCAGCAGCTAAAACAGCTACAAAGAAGTGGCTTTGGTGAAAACCACTTGCAGTTTTCAGGGGGACTCAGTCACATGTCCACAAAAAATAACAAGAAACACCACAGAGTTTCCTATCCCATGTTTTGTCATTCCTGGGCTGGCGAGATGGAGAGCTTTATGTGTGTATTACATTCAATGTGTATAAAATGATTTCTTCTGCTTCCAATGGAGAGTTTTCTTTGCTATCCCCTTATCACGGAAAGGAACATTGACCCTTTTCATTCCTTAAACCTATCAAGATTAGAATTTGCACCTTGTGAGCTGCTTTGGGGACTGGGGAGGGTACCTACATAGAGCCAAATATCTCAACTGCAGAATGAAGTTCACACACTTAGCAACAACGAGATGACATTTAATAATGGGTAGTGACTCTTGATTTGGAATTAGACCAACCAGATACTAATGTCTTGGCCTATTACAAGTACATGTGACTTTTTAGGAAGTGACTAAGCCTTTGTGTCCTCGTTTGTAAAATGGGGACGATAGTATCTGCCCCGACTTCTCCTGAACCCTCCAGTGTTGTGAGGGTTCCATTGAAAAAGCTGAGCTCCCTGTCTTATTTATTGTTGTATCTTTAGCATCGAGCTTCTTCCCTGGCAAGCAAGAAATGCTCAATAAATGAATGTTGAACGAAGGATTGAATGAATGAGTCAAGTTTATTGTTTCTCACTACACCTCTAAATTTTATTCCTAGCATGTATAAAAATTTGCAATTATGGAGATAGCTGTTTGGTTTGTAAAGTTACTTATTTAATATCTTAACATTTACTTAACTATAATTTTTTCTTTTAGCACAAATTATCTGGAATAAGAAAATAAGAAAATTTTAGCAATTAATGCTTTCTTTTAGATTCTCTATCCCATATTTTACTCATCTGCATGTCATAATGTAGACCCAGACCATTTCATGCTTTCTTTCCTCTCAGGTCGTACTCTCTGTTTTGTGTTTGCTATTAAGTATGTGAAAGTTAAAGTGCTTCCCCCAGAGTTAGGTTCCCAAGATAGTGGGGATAACAGTAATTCTTAGGGTACACAACTTAATACTTTTGTATGATAGCTATTCTAGCTGGTGTGACATGATATCTCATTGTGGTTTTATCTTTAGTTTTATCTCATTGAAAGCTGTTGAAAGGTTTTCAACATGGACTAAGGCTTACATTTTTCAAAGATTGTGTTAAGGGAGGTATGGAGAATAAATTGGGTCAAGTAAGAGAACCTATTAAGAGGCTAATGCTGTAAATTAAGCAAGGGATGATGGGGTTGGGATGAGAGAGGTGAAAGTTGTTTTGTTTAATCCCTTCACTTTTTTTACCCACTTTCCCATCTTCTCCCCTCTAATAGCTGTCAGTCTGTTTTCTGTATCTATGAATCTGTTTCTATTTTGTTTATTTGTTTACTTTTTTTCAATAGACTCCACATGTAAGTGAAATCATATGGTATTGGTCTTCAGCTGACTGGCTTATTTCACTTAGCATAATACTCTCCAGGTCCATTTATGCTACTGCAAAAGGTAAGATTTCTTTCTTTTTTATAGCCAAGTAGTATTCCATTATATAAATGTACCACAGCTTTTTTATCCACGCACTTGAGCATTTGGACTGCTTCCAGATCTTGGTTATTATAAATAACACTGCAATGAACATGAGGTGCATGGATTCTTTTGAATCACTGTTTCAGATATATTCCCAAAAGTGGAATTGCTGGGTCAGAAGGCAGTTCCATTTTTAATTTTTTGAGGATACTTTATACTGTTTTCTACAGTAGCTCCACCAATCTGCATTCCCGCCAGTGGTGCCTGAGGGTTCTCTTTTCTCCACATCCTTGCCAGAAGTGTTTTTATTTCAGTGCAGTCCATTTAACCAATTATTTATTTCATGGATGATGCCTTTGGTGTGGTATCTAAAAAGCCATTGCCCTACCCCAAATAATACAGGTTCTCTGCTATCTTTTTGTCTAGGCTTGTGATCCATTTTGCATTTTACATTTAGGTCTCTGATTCATTTTGAGCTAGTTTTTGTGAAGGGTGCATGTGGATGCACAGTTGTTCTAGCACCATTTGTTGAAAAGACTCTTTTTAATCCATTTGTCAAAGATCATTGGCTATATTTGTGGGGGTCTATTTTGGACTCTATTTTGTTAATTGATCTATTTATCTTTTTCTTCATCAATACCATACTATATTGATTACTGTAGATTTATAGTAAATCTTGAAATTAGGTAGTACCTCTTCCAACTTTGTTCTCCTTCAATTTTGTGTTGGCTATTCTGTCTTTCACCTCTCCTTATAAATTTTAGAATCAGTTTGTAAATATCCAAAAAATAACTTACTGAGATTTTTATTGGAATTTCATTGAATCTATAGACCAAGTGGGGAAGAACTGACATCTTGACAATGTTGAATCTTGTTATCCTTAAACATGGAAGGATATCCTTTCTTTAATATTTAGAAGCATATCTGGGTTGTTTTTCAGATTCAACTACCCATATTTTCTAAGCAGCTGCAGAATATATTGATTGAGAAGGGAAATGAAATTTACATTTGTAATCCTCATGTTTTGATTTTTAAAAACAAATTTGCCATTGGTTGTGTTATGTTTCTTTGGAGCTATAATGCAGATATTGAAACAGATAGGAATATATTAACTACCGCACATTAATTCTTTTGAACTATGTCATGACAAGTGTGGAAAAATCACTTGCACTTCATAATGAAAGCAAGTCTACTTGGCATTATATGGCAAAGATGTTGGTTAGATTTCTCAGATTGTAGGAAATACAGAGCAATTAAAGTGGAAATTTCTATTTACTTCTCCAGAGTGTCAGGAAGACCATAAAGAGTCAGTTATATCGAAGATCTTTACAGTGGAAAGAAAGGTTGAAGGTGGATTGTGTTCAGACATGTACATTTTTTTTGTGATTTTTTTTTTAGGTCTTTGTTGAGATTTCACTAGAATCTTGACATACTGACAACATTAGGCAAATACCAGGGGGCTCCATTCACATAAGGAATATAGTAGTCATACCTTTGCCTTGAAAGATGCTATGAGTCACATTGAGTTCCCACTGAAATATTTACTTTCACAAAATGATTTATTTTAATTCTTAGGTCTATGAATCAATGCTTATTTACTTGGTAGGGATAAAATACATGTTCTTATGTTTCACCAAAAATTTTAAAATATTTTACTTGCACAAAACATCTATTTGAATTGGGGTTGAAGTGTTAGACTCAAAGGATATTTTAAAAAGAATTATGTAGCCCTGGCTGGTTTGCCTCAGTGGACAGAGGGTCGAATTGTGGCCTAACGGGTCCCAGGTTTGATTCTGATCAAGGGCACATAGCTGGGTTGCCAGCTTGATCTTCAGTTGAGGAGCATTCAGGAGGCAGCCAATCAATGATTCTCTCTGATCATTGATGTTTCTATCTCAATAAAAATATATTTTTAAAAAAGAATCACGTAAGGCACTTATTTGTTCTAATCAATAATATTTATCAAATGACATTGAAACACATTGTTAGTTACACACTGAAATATCAAAATTGGATATCAATCACCAGAAATTCTAGTATCAACATATTTTGGATCATTTAGAAAGTATTTTTCAAGTTGCCTGTTTATAGATTGTATATCAAAAGACATAGTTCCAAAATATCAAGCTAAAGGTTTACTTTCCACCTATTATTTATGCGATGAAAAGTTTTAAATCATTATAAAAATAATACATTATCTTGATATCCAGAAGGAAGATGTTGAGAATGCCATGTACATTTAAATTTTCTTAAATTATTTAACATATGAAAATCCATCTGTGTTACTGTTTATGTAAAAAAGCTTTTCCTAGTTCCTTGGCAGTAGCAATTATGCTTCATTTTCCATGTCAAAGCTTAATAATCACAAAATATGCTACAAATGCTCAATAAATTTACTTATAAAGAATACTAAATCTTCCTTGATCAATTATGTATCTTTGAAACTCTCCTCCCCAGAATTTAGAAATTTCAGATTTCTTAAAGGCCATTTGAGAAATAGTAGGGTTAGGACAGAGGAAAAGAGAATGTAGTTGTAGGCCATAGATCAAGAGTAAAAAATAGTTTTGCAATTAAGTAGTTCATTATTGAGAGTAAGCAGAGGTGGTTATACTTGGACACAGTAGAGAATATTCATTTAATTTGTTATTGTAACCTGGATGTATTAGCTTTGTAGTTCTGCCTTAACAAAGTACCATAAACTAGGTGGCAGAGAACAATAATTACTGAGATGACTACTTCTGCTAAATTACTAGTTGGAAAGTGAAAGATTTGACTTAACTAGCTGTTTTGTGACCTCAACATCAATACAATAGGTACACTGATATTTCCATTTGAATAAATGAGTTTCTTTGTGTCAATTGTCGAGGTTTCAGTGTCTACAATCTAAGCTTTAATCTACTCCAAGGTATGCATCATCTAAATCCATTGCCCTATATGACTGCATTAAGAAGGCCTTATACAAAAGGACAGGTAGCACAAGTGGTGTGTTCATACTAAGTCAGTAAAGCTTTTTCCAAATGCTTGAAGAGACCGCCAAGGAGGAGGAGAATTTGCATCAGTGTGGACTGATGTGGGAGCCAGATGGGCCAGAGAAATTATATAAATATTAACAAGCTTCCAGTACCTCATTAAGGGATAAAGTGAAAGGAAAGACTAAAACAATTTCACCTGTGTAGAGATGTGTAGAAGCATTTCTTTCTTAGAGAACAAGTGTAATTCACAGCTAGAGATTTGCAAGTGAAAGGAATACTTGAGATTAAAACAGTAAAGATGAAAGGGAGTCTAGTAGAGAGAAGAAGAGAGAATTAGGGAGAAAGAAAACAGGAAAGAGATGAGTCCTTCTTAGTTAGCCTGAGAAGTCTTACTGTGAGAGAAATTGTACAAATCTTTGAACCTTTCTCTTAAATATAAACCATAGGTTCATTAATTACCTATATGATTTATTTGATCACTCCTAATATTCTAGCTTGATATGTTACTTTTTAAAAACTCTTTATTGTTGAGATTATTACAGATGTCCCCCCTTTTCCCCTTATTGTCCCCCTCCACCTGGTTCCCACCCCACCCCAGGCTTATTGTCTGTGTCCATAGATAATGCATATATGCATATTAAGATCTTTGTTTAATCTCTTCCTTCTGAGAATTGTCAAGTCTGTCCCATTTCCATGCTTCTGTTTC
The DNA here is from genome assembly GCA_011751065.1 of Lasiurus cinereus. Taxonomy (NCBI): domain Eukaryota; kingdom Metazoa; phylum Chordata; class Mammalia; order Chiroptera; family Vespertilionidae; genus Lasiurus; species Lasiurus cinereus. The sequence goes on along the minus strand of JAAGEH010002410.1, from coordinate 49,695 downwards.
TATTTTATTCACCTGTTTATTCTGTTCATTAGATTTCTTATTTGTTTATTTTGATATTTAAATTCAATTGTTGATAGGTATGTATTTGTTGCCATTTTGTTCATATTTTTTATCTTTTTCTTTTTCCTTTTCTTCCTTTTCTTAAAGAATACCCTCATCATTTTATATAATATTGGTTTGGTAGTGATGAAATCCATTAACTTTTTTTTTTTTTGTCTGTGAAGCTCTTTATCTGACCTTCAATTCTACATGATAGCTTTTCTGGGTAGAGTAATCTTGCTTGTAGGTGCTTGCTATTCATCGCTTTAATATTTCTTGCCACTACCTTCTGGCCTGAATAGTTTCTTTCTTTCTTTTAAAAAAATATATTTTATTGATTTGTTACAGAGAGGAAGGAAGAGGGATAGAGTTAGAATCATTGATGGGAGAGAAACATGGATCTGCTGCCTCTTGCACACCTCCTACTGGGGATGTGCCTGCAACCAAGGTACATGCCCTTGACCAGAATTGACCCTTGAGTCCACAGGCTGACACTCTATCCACTGAGACAGACCGGTTAGAGCTGGTCTGCATAGTATCTGTTGAGAAATCAGCTGACAGTCATATGGGCATTCCTTTATTGGTAACTAACAGTTTTTCTAGTGCTGCTTTTAAGATTCTCTCTTTGTCTTTATCCCTTGGCATTTTAATTATGATGTATCTTGGAGTGGTACTCTTTAGATTCCTTTTGTTTGGGATTCTGTACTTCCTGGACTTGTAAGTCTTTCTTTCACCAGATAGGGGAAGTTTTCTGTTATTATTTCTTCAAGTAGGTTTTCAGTATCTTGCTCTCTCTTCTTTTGGCTTCCCCATAATGCGAATGTTGGTATGCTTGAAGTTGTCTCAGAGGCTCCTTACACTATCTTCATATTTTTGGATTCTTATTTCTTTTTGCTCTTCTGGTTGGGTGTTTTTTGCTTCCTCATATTTAAAATTGTTGATTTGATTCTCAGAATTTTCTTCTCTATTGTGGAATCCCTTTATATTATTCTTTATTTCAGTCAGTGTATGCTTAATTCTGACTGGTCCTTTTCCATTTTTTTTTTTTTTTGGCATTCTCACTAAGATCCTTAAAAGTCACACTAAGTAGATTCTTGAGTAACCTTATAACTGTTTTGAACTCTGTATCCAGTAGTTTGCTTTCTTCCATTTCTTTCATTGTGACATGTTTCTTTATCTCCACATTTTGGCTGTTTCCCTGTATTTGTTTCTATGTATTGGGAAGAGCTGCTGTGTCTCCTTGAGTTGGTAGAGTGGCCTTGTGTAGAAGGTGTCCTATAAGGCCCAGTGGTTCAGCCTCCCCAGTTACCTGAGCTGGGTACTGTAGGTGCACCCCTTTGTGAGCTATGAGCACAATCTTATTGTAGTTGAGATTTGATTGCTGTTGATATCACTGGAAGGAATAAACCTCCAGGCCAATTGGCTGTGAGGACTACCTGCAACTACAGTAGGAGAACTGTGATGCAGGGAACAACCCTAGGAAGCAATACTTGCTTCAGTGGGACTTTGGTGCTCACTGACTCTGGCGCTTGAGTGTGTCTCTTATGGATATGTAGCATTGTAACCTGGTTTATTCTGACACTGACCACAGGGTACACTGGCTTTTGGGTCTCTAGGGAGGTACAAAGTCAGCCACTGCCTGGGGCCGCCCAGCAGGAGCTACAGAGAAATCTTCAGATTCCTCCTCTTTGTATTTGGTTTGGAAGTGCCCAGATGAGGCCCAGCTATGAAGCAAGGCAGGCTGGTGCTCCCTGATCCAGCTTTAGCTTGTTTGAGAGATTTTAGCCTGAGCAAAGACAGGCCATTCCCATACAAAAGTTGCGCCACAGAACTTGTGTGGGATTATAAATTAGATAAGGTAGGATCTTAGGGAATCATCAGGGAGGAGCAAACAGAAATGTCTGCTAATTAGCCTTGCGATAAGGAGGTCCCAGTATAGGAACAATGATTCCTGCAAGCACCTCTATCTGTGAGAAAGTCGCCCCTGAGTTCCTGCCCCAATGCCAGACAATCCAGTTCCTCCTCTTAAGTATCTGTATCCCCACAAAGCCTCACTTTGGTGCTGGAGCTCAGAGGAAGCAGGAGCTTTTAGTTCAGTTTGTGCTGCCAGCTTTTTAAGAGGTATAGCTGCATCTTCAGCAACCCCTGTGTCACTGAGCCCCAATTTTTACTGGTTTTTACAATCCATAGTTATGGTGACTTCTCTTCCGCTCAGCTGGGACCCTGGGTTGGGGTCTGGTGTCGGACTGGGACCTCTTGCTCCTTCAGGCAGCCTCTACAGGGACAATCTAAATAAAAAAGTGGCACATGGGAGTGTTCCCAGCCCATTCTGTGCCTCCACACCTTCTACCAGTCTCAGTGTGCTTTCTTCTTTACTTCTCTAGTTGTAGGACTCCCATTTAGTCAGTTTAGCAGTGGTTCTAGATGATGATTATTCTGTATTTTAGTTGTAATTTTGGTGTAGTTGTTGGAGGTGGCAAGTACAGGCATTTACCTTTGCTGCTATCTTGGTTCCTCCTCCTACATGTTACTTGTTTTAAGTTGTCAGCTAACAAGGTCAAATTCCATGTTTAGAGAAAACCAGCAGAAGGTTTCATAATTCTCCTCCTGGCACTTATATATAATCATGAATTCTGCACTCAACACAGAGTACAAATAGTTGAGTATTTTATTCACAGATAATTTGCTAATGTTGAGTCATCTTCCTTCAATGTCTATAAGTACATAGTTGGTGGTGTCTACGTTTTTTTTCTACATTCCACAGCCTAGATACTATTTGGAGAGATTTATGGGGATGACTCTTAAAAACTTCATTTTGTAGTGTTCACTACAAAGTGATGATGTATACTATTTATGGCTAAAATCGAATTATGTTAACATTTTAACATTTTGGCTATGCATATTGGCATCTATAAAAGTGATTACTTACATGTTTTGGGTCACCTCACATTAATTGTTATTTTTCTATGTATTCACTTCTATAGTAGTACCCTTTCCATTCTCTCCACTTGTCACAGTATCTTGCAAATAGTAGGTGACCAATAAATGCATGTTTAGTTAAAGCCAAGTGTTCGGTCATTGAAAAGTTTTCCAAACTTTCATCTACGAAAATGTGCATATTTTAAAAGAAAGAGCAAGTAATTTGCTTTTAGATATACCTTCAACTAACACTTATTATGAAATTTATTACATTTTAAATATTTTTCTAGGGAACCAATGATGACCTGGTCCTTGAGCTCACAAATTAGGGAGCTGTGTATACCAGTAGGTGCAGGGCTATCAACATCTTTGATCCTACTTACATTTTCTAGTTTCCTCAGCTGGTGAATGGTCCCTATTCCCTATGATAACTCTGGGCTTTCCCCACCCCTAATTGTTTAGGAATCCTTGCCCATATGTCCTTATTAATTTTTCAGAGTGTGGAGAGGTTTGATGGGATGAGAACTAAGTAATATCTGGGGGTGTGGAGTATATTGGACAGTCAGTGGTGAGTGTACTCACAGATGTGTAGTGAAGCAAAGGAGAGGAGAAGGTTGTCCTCTGATGGAAAAGGGATTATATGGCTTAGAACCCGAGTGCAAAAAATAGAAGGCTCTTCTTAAAGATGAAAGCTGTGCTGTCCTTGGGCAAGGACTCATTTCAAATATGGCTTCTATCAGTTCCTAACCCTCAGAGAACCCCAACTCTTTTTACCGTCTTCCCTTCACTTACTATCCATTCCCCTTTTATAATAGAACCTATTGGCAAGTTTTTACCTACCGCAATTTTCCCTAAGTTTCTGAAGGTCAAAAATAAAATCTTCAAATCTCTCAGATGGTGAGGGGATATATTACCTTTTATTCTTTGTTTTCAGCAAAAGAAGAAAAGAAAACAGACCATTTACTTTTCCATATTGAAGCACCTTAGCACATTGATGTTTACACACACACACATATATATAAACAGATTGTAGGAAGCTCCCTGAGCTTTGGTAGAGGCATATAGAAAAGCCTGGGTGCAAATAAAAAGGAGCACAGCCTCCCCTGGGGAAATGATGCTGGAGCTGGGCTTTGGAAGATGTGTGGGGTATCAGAGAGAATTCCAGGTGGGAAAAATGAGTGCATGGACCCACAGAGGTAAGAATTTTGGGTAGGCTGGGGTGGATTTGGCAGGGGAGAGGTGGGCATTGTGGCTGGGTATCTCGGTAGGGGCCAGCTGTAAGATACGCTAACCAGTTGGGTTTTGACTTTCCAGACAGTGGGAAACTATTACCTAAAATTCTCAGAGGCACCTCTTCCTGCCCTTCCTCTAAATCAGTCTAGATGTTAAAAGCATTTCTCAGTCTCACAATAAATATGGGGTCATCCTGGCAACTTGGACTCACCCAGAGAAGCTGGTGAGCAGCTGTCATCTAGTGAATGATCCACACTTTAGAAGGAAAGGCTATGCCTCCTCTCATTCCTTTCAGCCTGCCTAGTTAATCAATACTTGTATATCAACAGAGCTGAAAAAAAAATAAAGGAAGATAAATTATAGTTGTTGAGGAAGATGGAGCCTTCAGATTCATGGAGGCCTTAGAGGGGAAAAGCAAGGTCTAATTGGCATTTCTTATCTTCTTGGCTTGGGCTCAGGTGATGAATGAAAATGGATTGATGGACACAGGTGACAAGGCCTGATACTCCCAGAGTGATGAACTACTGCGCACTGATCCACTCACTTTCCTGGAAAACAGGGAGTTAGCTCCACTTTTTCCTTTGTTTTCTTCTTGCTGTCACATAAAAAATTCATTTACAAGTGTATTAAAGAGTTATCACTTGTCATGCCGTGTTGGTCAAGAGTAAGTTTAAATCCAAAAATACTTTTAAGATTTAAGTAGTCCGCTTGGAAGTAAAGCCAAAACAGTTAAAATTTACCAGGGAAGACAAAGTTTTACCCCTTTTGGATATCACCTCAGAGGATATTTATTCTTTCAGGTTTCACTATATCCATACAGTTTTTATCTTGAAACTGTCTTGAAGCCTCTCAAGTCTGCTCTTGTGTATTTACTGTGGTGAAGCTTCTGTAAATCTCTTCCACCGGTGGGTATAGCCAGCTATGGCCTGGATGAATTATTATATGCCAGTATTTAAAAAAATGACAAGTGTCTGTAATTGTGATTTCAAAAAGGACATCCTAATTGAAGATGATAGGCATCGCATTAAAGTTTCAGATCATATGCTTGAAAATTTACTTAGAATTCTACATAAAATTTAATTTAGAAAATTTTCTTGATTATCTCAAAAATGTCTTTCTATGGTTGTTTTGTTTAAATCTATCCAAACAAGGGTCATGCATTGCAGTTGAATGCGCTATGTCATAAATGTCTAGTCTATATGACTTCCCAATTTTTAAGACATTGATTTGTAAAGGGAACAGACCTCTTCGATTTTAATGTGCCTATGAATCATCTGGGGATCATGTTTAAATGCAGATGCTGACTCAGTAGAATTGCGATAAGGCCTGAGAGTCTACAGGTTTACCAGTCTTTCAAGTGATGCTAAAAGTTAAGCCTGTAAGAATGGTCCATTTTCTGGATTTGGCTGACTCCATTCTTGGTGTTGTATAATTTGTTCTAACCCATGTTACCTATAAATGGTAGTTAGATATAGAGGCTTGATTAGATTCAGTTTCAATAAAAAAAAGTTTGGCAGTAATTTTTTTTATAATTTGAGTTATCTACTTCTTGTAGCATAAATTGTATCATATAATGAGGCACATAATATCCATTTCATTTTTTAGTGAGGCTAAGATTGATCAATGGGTTAGATTCCAGGTGATTCTGATTTAGAAGTTCCATGAATGATAATATGAGAAACTGCCCTAAAATAGGATTCTGGTTGAAAATGATTGCAATAGCCACTGCTTATTACATACTTATTGTTTGTCAGGTACTATTTTAAGTATTTAAATATATTACTTAATTCTAACAATAACCCAAGGGACAGATGCTATTATTAATTCCCTATCGCAAAATAGGGAAACTGAGTCTTAAAGATGTTAGCTAACTTGCCCAAGATCACAGAGTTAGTAGCTGGCAAAGCAGGATTCAAACCCAGGCAATTGGGCACTGTGTACTGCCTATCAATTAAAATGTCAAAGTCTTAGGGCTAAGGGTAATCATCATTTATATTTTCTGGCCTATCTAGTTGGTCCATTTTTATTCTGTGAGATGGTATCGATTTGAACACATTTGTATAAACAGATTCCCCTGGTCTTTTCCATCATAGGTTTTGATTAGGGAGGAGGAGAAAGATGGCAGTGAAATTGGAAGTGGAATTGAGAGATAGGGTAAGGAGGAAGGAGAGAGAATAGGGGGACACTCATTGCTGAGAAAGGTAGGACATACATCAGGTCTACCTAATTCAAATCAGTTGATAGCTCTGACCGTGCCCTGACCTGCTGTACAAATTAGCCAACTGAAAAGTTAGAAAGAACAAAATTCACACAAGACCACTCTCACTTCTGGAATTAATTGTGAGATTGGAGAGAGTTTGAAAACCACCCCCCATATTTGATAACTTAGAGGGACTCGTGGAACTCACTGACACCATACTTAAGGTTTTTCTCACAGGAAGGTTACAGATTAAAATCCGCCAAGGGAAAAGATGCAGAGGGCTGAGTCCAGAAAAAGAACCAAACATGGAACTTCTCCCTGTGGAGTCAGGATAGCGTTACTCTTCTGGCCTCAACTTGCGATAATATAGTAAGAATGCTCATAGGAGTTTTCATAGGGCTCCATCTTAGGCATCCTCACAGGCTGATCTCAGTCTCTGACCTTCAGCTCTCCTGAAGGTTGACTGATACCACTGATACAAAGCCTCCAGTTTGAAGTGTGCTGTGAATACCTGATGTAGCCAGCTTCCACCTTATGGCTGACTGACATGGCCAGTAGCTACTTGAAATCAAATTGTTAGGACATCTTATCTACATGCTGTTAGCACTCTGGGCGAGTGGTGTGTGTAAACATGGGGTGAACACTGCAAATTTTATTTAATAACTATTTTTCTCACAGGACCTCTGAGATATTAAACCAAAGAAAACCAATACCATGCTTGATTTTAGCAAAGTAATGAGAAGCAGCTGCATTACAAATAGTGATTAGATTTGAATTGAGGAATTATAAAATTAATGGACATGGTGGCATCTCAGTTTTTTTTCCTGAACCTTTAGAAAAAGGATGCAGATTTTACAGCTGGAATTTAAAAAAGAAATCTAAAAAGTCACCTAACTCTTCCTTTTGCCTACAAGAACACCACTTAATCATCTCAGGTACCAGCGATCTCTCCTAATTGCAAAACTCTGAGGAGAATCTGTTAGATGGGCCCCTGTATCACTCTTACCAGATATGACTGCAAAAAATGTGCATTAACCATAGGCCACTGAGCAAATACCCCACTGCCTGCTGTGGCAGTAGCATTCTGGCACCCTGATGGGGAGGCTGATCCTACAGATCTGCCTTTGGCTAGAAGAGGGAGCTTTGGTGATGAGTCCTTAGTAGCAGAAACCTCTTCTTACCAGTGTCCCCGTGCCCACCCTAGGGCTTGGCAAACAGCGTTGCCTCTGAGCTTTCCAAAGGAAATAATGATGATAATAGTTTCTATGGAAACTCCTGCTGTGTCTAGGTTAGCGTTAGTTTGGAAAACTCTTTCTAAAAAACTCATTTTATTAGTTACTGAAATAATCCAGCCTATATAGGAAAAAACCCGAAGGACAAACTGAAACAAAACAAGAAAACTTTCACAACATAAAAGGTTGAGAAACCATAGCTCTAATTTGTTCTTAAGGGGCTAACGTGCCACTGAAAAAACAGCCAGTTGAGGGGCTGATGTGAAGAATGAGAAGAGAGAATAATAAAAGTTAATGAGTGAACACAATAGAGTCATTAATAAAACTTAATACATCAACTGAATAAAATTAGAATTATTGTTTTATTTTTTTAAAACCTATCAGGTGATGAGGCATTGTAGCCTTACTGATCCTTTTACTTAAAAAATATTTTAAACAGCTTTATTGAGACATAATTTACATACTACACAATCCACCCATTTAAAATATTCAATTCACTGTTTTTTTTATTATATGTCCACATATATATGCAACCATCACTGCAATCAATTTTAGAATATTTTTATCACCTCAGACAGAAACCCTGTATTCATCAGTTATCATCCCCTTAATTTCATTCCTTCCCCAGCCCTAAGCCCTAATCTACTTTCTGTCTTTGTAGATTTTCTATTTTGGATGTTTAACATAGCTGGGATCACATACTGTGATTTTTTTTTGTGTGTGTGTCTGTCTTTTTTTCATTTAACATACATGTTTTAAGGTTTATCTGTGTTGTAGCATGTAGCAGTACTTCAATCATTTTTATGGCAGTATATGATTCCGTTATAACACATTTGTATAACACATTTTGTTTTTCTATTATCAGTTGATGGATATTTAGGTTATTTCCAGCACTGAGAGCCAAAAGAAGGATTTAGTCTATTTTTTTTTTCTGTGGGCTATAGATGATGACTAAATGATTGTTATTAAGGGGATAATGTGTCTGGATTTCTGTTACTGTGACTGCAGTGTGGAAACACAAGGAAATGGGCCTGGGAGGACTGGGGAGAACAGTATAGACAGAGGCTTAAAAGAGCAACTCATAGAGGTCCAATGAGGGAGATGACTCTGCTGGCATGATTTGCCTTGCTAAGGCTTGTTGTTGTTTTTCCCCCCAAAGTCATGCTGTGGGCTGTCTTCCAGGTGCCAGCAGGCATCTGACAGGAAAAATCAATTTCCCAGACACATATGCCCATGACCCAGAGATAGAACATGGAAATACTCAGCCATCCTGGATGCTGTTCTGTTATAAATCTCAGATGCCCGAGAAACAGCTTCTCTTTCAGGGTCATTTTAGCTCTAGGCATCCTGCAGTACCTAACTTTACATCCATCTTTTCCTCGATTTCTTTTCCCAGCGCTCTTTCTCTTTTAACCTCTCCTTCTCTGAACTCCTATTGGATTTTGTACTTTAATACCAGTTGGGGCTTTGCAAGGTCATGGCTTAGAGTCTAGCTGGCCCTCCTGCTGCCCCCGGTGAATATACCTTCTTATGGCCTCCTGATTCCAACAGCTGGGTTCTTCACAGGGAAAGGTTAATAGCAAGGGATAGCAGCATCCACTTCCACTAAATTATATGCAAGAACAGTGGGCATCGGGTTTACTTTTATTAGCATCACTGAACATATTAGCTTATGTGAATTATTATTGAATTTAAATAGAGTATTATCACAACCATTGAGATAGAGTCTTTTTCTTTTCTCTATTCTGTAATCTGTATACCTAGAAAAGTGCCCGGCACATAATAGTTACTCAAAAATGTTAGTTGGATGAATGAATGAGTAACTGAATAGATGAATGAATTAACACAAGAATGAAGAACTTTCTACATGTCCAGCACTGTTCTAGGTGCTTACCTGGGACAATTTCACTTACTCTTCATAGCAACCTTAAGAGCTGGGTTTATCATTATCCCTCTAAATCAGCACTGTCCAGCAGAAATATATGGAATTTGATTTTATGGTAGCTATATTACAAAAAATGAAAACACTAGGTAAAGTTAATTTTATGGTATACATATTTTATTTGATATAATATTTCTAAAATATTATGTTAACATGTCATTAATATAAAAATATCAATAAAATATATTACTTTTTGGGTACTAAGTCTTTGAAACCCAGTGTTTATTTCACAACTATGGTGCATCTCCACTTAGATTAACCACATTTCTAGAGCTCAGTAGCCATTGTATTGGCCAGCAGAGCTCTGGAATGTAGGATGGTACATGTGCCCAAAGTCCCGAGTTAGCAGGTCGGTAGATCTTAAACTTAAATCTAGGCCACTTGGCTCCAAAGCTGTGGCCTTAATGACATTCATGCTGCCTACTAATGAGGCACGTCAGAGCAGATTTAAGAAACACCTGGATATTATTAGACAACTTATTCAATCTTAATCATTATCAGTTTGAATCAGTGTAACCGGTAATTCTCAGAGGCATGGATAGAAGATATTTTTCCAGTTCTTGCTGAACCTTTTCTTGGAGTCGGCCTCCTCAAGGACTGGCTGCCTTCAGACCAGCTTGCTGTTAAAACCTTAAATCCTGAACTTCAGGCCAGCTTGCTGCAAGCTCTTCCTGGGGGCTGCCTCGGGCACGGCTTCTCTCTGTGATAAGTACAAATAGAAAAAGCATGGCCTTCTTCCTTCCCAGACCTGCCTGATCCTGCTCCCTGAGCTCTGCTGGGTTCTCCTTCACTGCCTGGCTGCTTCCTGTACATTTATGATCAAATTGGAAGGGGAAAAAATTACAGTTGCTCATGAATAGTTGTTTTTTTTTTTCACCAGAAAGGAATCTTTTCCTATCACTTTGATTTTAGAGTTCTATCCTTTCCATATTTAAATGGACTAATTCTTTGTTGACTCTTACAACCCTGGATATGATACTTTAATTTGGACAAAGACTGCTTTTGAAAAGGAGGAATCTTGTTTTTAATTTTTTTTTCCCTGTTAGAAATTAGTGCTTAAATTTTGTAAATATCAGAAGGCATTACCATTTCTACCATTTAGCATTTGGTCATTGTTCAGCTTTTTAGTGCTGTAAAATCACCCCAAAATTTAGAGTCAGGAATTTTGGAAGGGTTCAACTGGGAGGTTCATCACATGGCTGGGGAAAGACCTACTTCTAGTACAGCTTTTGCACCCACATATCTGGTTCCTGAATGCTTCTTTAAAAGAAATTTTTTTATTGATGAGAGAGAGAGACGAAAGAGAGAGAGAGAGAGAGAGAGAGAGAGAGAGAGAGAGAGAGAGAGAAACACCAATGATTAGAGAATCACTGATTGGCTGCCTCCTGCATACTCCACATTAGGGATCAAGCCTGCAACCTGGGCATGTGCCCTGACTGGGAATAGAAACATGACCTCCTGGTTCATAGGTTAACACTCAACCACTGAGCCACACCAGCCACACTACCCTTTTTATTTTTTTCACCTTTCTAAATCATTTTTTTTTCACTCATATTATAGCCATCTCTTCCACGAGGACTTTTCCAGTTAACTCAGCTTGCTGTGATCTATCCATTATCACCACCCCCGCCATTTTTGCTGATTACAAAGATATTTTCTTTCAGCTCTCTACCCTGTTTTGTGATAAGGAGACTGGCATTATGTAAACTAGATTTCTCTTTTGTAGCTGACTTCCTACTAAGTTCCACTAATCGGGCACAGTAGGGGGGACTGAAAGGTAAAAATGGGAAGGAATGGACTTGCTTCTTCCTGTTTGCTTGCTCTTCCTGCCAGACCCTCAACAATGGTTGTTCACCCTGGCAGCAGCAGCAAGTTCTGGTTTCCAGCTCAACCACTCACTGGGTGGCCCCTCAGAGGCACCAGTTCCAGTCGGACAGTGTTCTCTCCCAGGGAATCTATAACCTGGCTCCACCAGGCCACTCCTCTGAGCTCCTATGGCCAACATTGTGGATAGTGCCCCTTGCCAGAAGGCTGGGTCTCAGCTCTACAGTCCCCCCCTCCAAGTTCCTACATCTGATATCTGATATGCCAACTGCTTATTCCCTCATCCCAGGGATGGTAGATGCAGTTACTACCTCTGTGTAACATCAGCATTCCCTTTTTATTTTCACCACCTTCCAACCCCAATCTGTGATAATAATTCTCTCTGTTGAAATACACCATGGTCACTGTGTTTCTGACAGTACCCTGACTTGATAATTGTATACTGATTAGTGGTATGTTTTATAGCTGCCCAAGCTGTTATTTACATTTTTAATTAATATCTCTTCTATTCTTGTTTCTCCATTTTATATTTTAAAGCTCATATCTTAAGGGTCTTTGTGTTTTACATAAAATTTTGCATGGCCTCTTGTCCTGGTTTCTAGTTAGTGTATAAAAAAGGTTTATCAACTTTTTGAGTGGATTTGGCCATTTAGGAGCCCAAGTCCTTCCTAAATGGCCAGGGCAAAGGGATTGATTGCTTATAGGGATGGAGAAGTTTCCTTCCAAGCCGTCATTCATTGTGAGCTATGTGGATAGAATACAATTAGAGGATGGTAATCCAGGTTATTAGTTTGGAGGTCACATTCTGTGTTGGCTGAAACCCTTTAAGCCAATATTTAAAAGAATACTGGGTTCCTTGAGGTAATTTCCCTTCTCGTTGAGACCATTCTGATTGAGGATCTCCTAGGATGCTGAAGTCCCATGTTTTATTTGTTCAGGTTAGTTTTGAAAGCAGCTTCTCTTGAGCAAATGTCACACCTAGGTTGTGAAAATTGACCTCATGCAGATAAATTAAGTTAGTTAAGTTTGGGCTACTGAAGTGGATAAGGGATGACTTTTGCTTTGGTGTTTGTGATATTTTTCTTGTATGAACTTAAGATTTAGGGAAGAAACCTCTTTACACTTGTATTTAATGGCTTTCTTCCAAGACAACATCTGTAATTGTTTGTGCACCAGCATTTTATTATAAAGTGGAAATTACTTTGTTAAACTATATGACTTGTTTTTATTTATTTCTTCCAAGAAGCCTAGACCTCCCATTTTGTCAGAGTTTAATTTTTGCTTTCCTGTGTTGAACTTCCAAAGGCTGGCCTTTTCAGTTTCTCCTGGGTTCTCATATATTTAATGGAGGTAATTGAACATGTAAGTTCTATCTGTATAGTTCTACCTGTTTTTGACTTTGCTCTGCTCACCTGGATGTGAGTTTTGATGAAATAATGTATTCACTCAGGTGTCAATGTTTGGATAATGGAGATTTTTGTGATATCTTTTACTTTATTTTTTTTTTGTCAAATGTGTTGTCTTTCTTGTTAATGATTCATGCCCAGATAAATGTGTCATTTGGAGAAGAACTAATGACACAGTAGTATAACACTAATTGTATGCCCAGTCACCTGGTGGGCTGCATCTCTGCTGAGTATCAGTGAGCAAATACAATTAAAAATTCTCACTTACATAGCTTTCTTATTCTTAAAAACTACAAATTTAATAATCCATTTCTTAAGTTTGGCATTATTAAAGATTATATTTCATTTTCTTTAATTATACTATAACTTAAGGAACTATATCCATGACATAAAACTAGTTACCAATCTTCATTGTCCATCTTTTTTGTAGCCACCCTAGCACTTCTTTTTGCCTGAAAGATAGATTAATTTTTTTTTGGTGTTTATAAATAATTTCAGTGCTTTAATAATATTTAGTGTTTTCTGACTGTACAGTGTGATTTAAAATAAATCAAATTTATTAAAAATTTGGGGTGCTTGCACAATTGTTTGTGAATCAGAAATCAGTAGTGTGTTCATGCAGGGATAAATCAAAGCACCAGAGGAAAGTTCATGGGCTGTTTTAAAGTTAAAAAGAGGTGTCTTTATAGCTTTCAAAAGTACTTGAAAATTAAATGTTTGATTTATAAGGGCTGTGTACACACAGGGCTCAATTTATTAATGTATCATTTGGAAAATGGAAAATGCTTAATGTTCTGACATTATGTGATAATTGCTATTCTAATATATAGTGTCTACTAAATCTTTCTGGGAGCGGGTATGGGTGGCATTGATATACAGGAGCACATGTTTCATGTGCTAGTAAATCATTCTTTCATTGAATTAAGGCCAAGGAGGGAGCATTGAGTGAAGCTTAAAGTGATATTACAGTATCTGGTGCTGTTCTAATCAAGAAATATATAGCAGTGCTAGTGAAAAATGGGCAAAGGCACACAAAAATCTACTAAGGAGAGAATGCAATCAGAGATGTATCAGTGATACCTTTTTGCAAAGTTTTCAGGAATCATGGTCATCACTCAGAAGAGTTGCTTTTCAAGGTTGATTCCATATTAATTTTCTCTTTTGGGTTGGTACTTCTCTGATGACATGTATTAGAATCAATTGCTCTTTATGGTACTTACTCATTAATGAGTTATGAGTCCTCTTGGCTCTATCACTAGCCAGCTGGGTAAATTTGGACAAGTTGCTTTACTCTCAAAGCTTCAGTTTCCACAATAGTCATAGTTATCTAATAGGATTAATATGAATAAATTAGATAATCCATGTCAAGCACCTAGCACACAGTAAACAACTCAATATTGCCATTATCACTGTTCACCTGTGTGGACACCTATCGAATTGCTGCAGATGTAATTTTTTAAAATATATTTTATTGATTGTTTTACAGAGAGGAATGGAGAGGGATAGTTAGAAACATCGATGAGAGAGAGACATCTATCAGCCGCGTCTTGCACGCCCCCTACTGGGGGTATGCCCGAAACCAAGGTACATGCCCTTGACTGGAACCAAACCTGGGACCCTTGAGTCTGCAGGCTGAAGCTCCATCCACTGAGCCAAACCGATTTCGGCAGATGTAATTATTTTGATGAAGAGTGAAAGGATGCCTTGTGAAAAGGACTAGAGAAAAAACGATGGAGGTCCTACAGAATTGGTGACTTTATCCCCATATTGCCAGTGTATGCAGATGGAACCATCTAAATAGGCATAAGGATGTAAGAGGCTCAAATACAATGTATGTAGGAGCTGGCTGACTAACTCCAATTCTTCTTTTTGGGATAGAAGCAGCTTAAGATGTACTTTTTATACTAGCATATTCTAGTCTGTTCCAGGGAGCTCAGTTCTTGCCCTTGATAATATAGTACTTAGTTCACATGGGAAAGGAAAGTTTTCCTTAGCTACAATCAATCTCTTTTTCTTTGCTGGAAATCAGAAGTCAGGGAGACAGGCAGTACATCTTAATTGAGGAAGATGATGTAGGAATGTATATTGGGGGTGTAGGGATGAGGAGTGAGAGGTGACAAATTAGGTTAAATACTCCATGTCAATGTTAGGGTGATAAATTCATTAAGCATCTTTAAGAATCAACTCTACAAGGAATATTTTACCAAAACAGGAGTAAACACAAAGATAAGACATGAATCCCTTGTTCTTGAGATTTTACCACTTAATACCTAACAGCTAGAGGTTCTGAGAGGATCCAGAAGTGAAGACATCAACCCTCCTCCCCTCTACAAACTCAGCAGGATATATGGGGAAGGTCATGACATTACTCACACCCATCCAGATTACTTCATGCTCCTTGTTCTTTCCTTGTCCTTTGGCACCAAAGTTGTTGAAGCTCTGGCTTGTTGGTCTTGGTTGGTGCTGCGGAGAGAGAGAACCTAGACTCTAGTGGAGCTAAGGGTAGTAGTAGGTCCTCTAAAACAGTGGTTTTGAAACTTTTATCCTTAGAACATATTTGTACTCTTAAAAATTATTGAGGCCCTAACTGGTTTGGATCAGTGGATGGAGCATCGGCCTGTGGACTGAAGGGTCCCAGGTTCGATTCCGGTCAAGGGCATGTACCTTGGTTGCAGACACATCCCTAGTAGGAGGTGTGCAAGAGGCAGATGATTGATGTTTCTCTCTCATTGATGTTTATATCTCTATCTCTCTCCCTTCTTCTCCATAAAAATCAATAAAATATTTTTTAAAAAAATTATTGAGGACTCTAAAGAGCTTTGTTTGTGTTTTTATCTATTGAGATTTATCATGTTATAAATTTAGAAGAGTGGTGGTGTTTTATATTGTTTGTGCAAGTCTATTTAATTTCTGGCTTAAGAGAAGACAGACTCAATCTATTGTGATCTCACACATTAACTTGGCTCTGGAAAATTCCAATGTACACTCATGAGACAATGTGAGTGCAAAAGGCAAGAAACATCTTAGTATTATTATGAAAGTGGTTTTAACCTCACATATACCATGCGATGAAGGGTGGAAACACACTCACTCCTTTACCTAATTTCCAAGGTAGGATAAAGGGCAGGTTATCTATCAGTTCTTACTTTGGGACTATCAGGAAGCTGGCAGGCAGTGTCAAACTGAAAATAGGGCCGGGACTCGAGACTCAGAGCCCTGATACAGCTGTGTGACCTTGGAGGAAGTTATTTAACCTCTGTCTGCCTCAATTTTTCCATCTTTAAAATAGAGTGCAGAATAGGACTTCTCTCTAATGGCTGTTTTAAGGCTTATGAGATAATGTAAGCAAAGTATTCAGCTAATAGTAAATGCTCAATACTAGTTTTCTGTCTTTTCTTTTTTTAAATTACTATTAAGGTATCAATCTATTATGAACTTCAGTTTTTTCATCCAATAAAGGAAACTGTCCAGATATTTGTGAAGGTCTCACCCAACTCTAACATTCTGTGGTTTTGCTCTGAAGACTTTCTTCTCTTATTAGAGGTGGACAGTAGGGAGAACATATCTATCATTCTAGTTTTCTTTCTTTCTTTTTTTAAAAAGCAAGCAAGAATTTTTGACTGCAACAAAAACACAGGTCGGCAAAACAAGGGCCATGAAGTCCTATCCCATAGGAAGTGCTTTCTCCCCTGGTTGCAGGTCTCATGGGGTCCCTTAAAGGGAGGGGATATGTGCCTGTGTGGGAAGGAGAGGGGGTAGGAAATGACATGGACATGCTCCCTGGGACCTTCATTTTCAGGGGTTTTCCAATTCTGGTTTCTTGTCCCTGGAATTGTTAAACATTAGCCACTCTCAGCTCCCTGCCTTCCCGCTTATAAATCTATTAAGAATTTTCAGGGGCTTTAAGAAACAAACTTGGTGAAAAATATTTGTGGTTTCCTTGGAAAAAAATTAATTTTAGCTCTTTCAATTGGAACCAACATCAATATCAGAGCAAACAGAAATTTAAAAATTTGTTTCCAGGTTTCATGGTGGATTCAGATCAAAGTCATAATAGGGTTTATCTCATGTCTAAATTTAATTGGAGGCAAATGAAACTATGTTGAGAGATTTTGCTGACTCCCCAGTTTACAGAAATATACCTTTAATGGAAGAGAAAAATAAGGAGCCTGGATTTATGGAATGTACAGGAGAAAATACAGGAGTGGAAAGGCATGTTGAAAAGGCATACCTTACAACTACAGTTTCATTGAGGGCTCAGATTTAAAAAAAGTCAATACAAATGCTTTTGTTTATTAATTTTTTCAGTTTTTCACTTAGGTATTAGTCTCTAATACAATGAAAAGATGTTAGGAAGGAAGGAAGACAAATGGTCTCTGAAGTAATAGGAAGTGCAGCACGTGTTGTTTGCTACTTACTTTAAATTACTGGATCCTTGCTGCAGAGCTCTGTGGGAATCATGAGGATTTGCCTTCAAAGGACTTCAGTGGTGGTGGGGATTCTTAGAGGAACTATTGAGAACACCACAGCTAAAACATGATTGCTCGTCACGGGCTCCCAAGAACAGTATAATAGCAAGGCTTGACTGTGGTTTGAAAATGTACTAGAATCCAAATCACAGAAACTTTTGTTGATAGCAAGAAATAATAGCACAATGACAAACATAATGGAATAATGCTAAAAATTTACATGAGGCAGTGACTGTCAGAATAGCAGCTTTATAGATAGAATTGTTCACCTGATAGAAGATTATGTTGGTAATTTTGATACCACTGGCATTACTAGGGTGATGCGTAATGTCGATTTTCCCATCAAAAGTCATCTGATATAATGATGGAAATCATGGGGTCTTGCAGGGTGAGAAATGAGTTCAGGTGGAAGCATACTGCTTCTGACAAAGAGGGACGTGTTTATGCTCAAAGAAAAAGGCTAATAGCCATAATTAGGTAAATTAAGAACCCTTTCCCTGTGGTAATCCCTGGAAAAATGAATACTATTTTTCATCATTTAAAAAAATGTAGATCTGAAGGAGTCAAATCTGGTTTGTTGCCATTTGCAGTAATTGTCTCTTGACCTTCCCTGTATGGAACAAGAGTTCATCCTCTTGCACCTTGTTTCATTATCAGAGCTGTTATCTGTCTGAGTCTCTCATCTACCTTAGAAAGTAATGGAAAGAGTTCTAACGGGGCAGAGTCACAAATGCACTCCGTACATCCCTTTTTTTGTGCTGAGCAGTTATGTTCCGGGCAGCTCACTTGGAATGGAGATGCTATAACTCTAGCTGATGCTTTCAGAGCTTGGAAGTGGTTCTGTGGTTACCTGGTGCTATAGCAGGTGTGTGTCTGATGGCTGTGTCTGGGAGCAAGCGTCCAGGCAGCAGCCCATCAAAATGGCAAGGGGTGGGTCGAATGGAAAGAGGAGCAAGAACAATTTTCCCTCTGAAGGACTGGGTGAGTTGACCTGTGGAACAGACAGACTTCTGTTGATGCGTTAGAACATGCCTCATATTCTTCTGGGCACATAATATGTGCTCCTGTAACAGCTTAATTGAAGTCTTCAGACAGTACAGCTGAGTAGGGAACATCCATGCATTATATTCCTATGATGATTAATTCAGAGGAAAGGTCACAAACTGGTTTCTTGTCTCTGTTTACACACTAGACAATCTGCTTCACAAGGAAAATGATGACATTTATATTCCCATACTGTCTGTCCTTTGTGATAAATGGCACTTTACCAAAACTCTGCTGAATCAGGAAGGATTGTAAGATGTCTGTTTCCTTGAAATTGGACAGGATGTAGAGAGCAGGGTTCCCAGTACGTATTGGCTTCAGTATATATTTGGGAAAGTAGCTTAACTTCCCTGTCCCTCACTTTCTATCTTTTGAAAATGAGATGCTTTCCCTGGGGGAGATGTCTCTAATGCTTGGCTTACCCACATCTAGTTTTTTTTTTCACTTTTTGGATAATGTGAAAGGTTTGCACTTCCTAGCCCATTTTTGCAGTTTGCTGGCACCATGTGGTCAGTATTGGCCAGAGTTGTGGGCAGAAGTATTATGTGTCATTTCCCAACCAGAGCATTTCATTGCTTGTAGATGACCTCTAGCATTCTCTTGCCCTTGCTGCTGCAACCAGAGATGTTCCAGCTGGTGGAGCCTCCATTAGTCAGGGTATCAGTGTGAAGATGGAGAGCAGAGCACCCTCCCACTTTTACCCATATCACCATTAATGCATACAGGACATGTAATGTGAGCAAAGACTAAAGTTTTGTTTCAAGTCTCCAGTTGTCACCACAGCATAACTTAGTTGATTCTGATTGATGCAGGCCCATTGCTTGATTCTTTAATTAGAGGATTATTTTATTAGTTTTAAAAAAATGTTTTTATTAATTTCAGAGAAGAAATGAGAGATAGAAACATCAGTGATGAGAGAGGATCATGGATCAGCTACCTCCTGCATGTTCCTCACTGGGGATCGAGCCTGCAACCCAGGCATGTGCCCTTGACCAGAATCAAACCCAGGACCCTTCAGTCCGTAGACCAATGCTCTACCCACTAGGGCTGTTTTATTAATTTTTAATCCCTTTCAATACACATGCCTGTGGTTCTCAGGCTTAAGAATACATTGGAAGCACATTCTGTTGGTTCACTTTATAGATTTCTGTACCTTATTTTCAGAAGGCCAAGCCTCAGTGTGTCTCATATGAGTTCCAAGAATCTGCTTTAAAAAACAAAAATAAATAAATAACAACAGCAAAATTCTTCAAGGTTTTTATGGGATGCTGATTCAGGAGAGAGGACCACACTTCAAGAAATGTTGTCAATCTGTATCATGCTATAAAGACCCTGGCAATTATTTCTCAAGTTCTCCTAGTCAGACATGCTCAGGTATTAGTAAAGGTTAAAAGCATTTAGGGCAAAAGTGTAATAAATAAAAAGTTCATCAGCTCTGTTTCAAGGCTGTGTGAAGCAGAGAAAAAACCACAGAGGTGGTGATTAATATACCCAACCACTTTCTAAATGAGAATTATAAAGATTCTAAATCATTTGGAATTTGAAGGGATGACCTGGAAAAAAGTCAGAATTAGGAAATATCAACTAAGAAATTGATTGGAAGAGGTAAAAATAGAAAATATAGACAATTCCCTCACCACTGATTTGAGAGGAAGGTAGAGAAGAGGCCATGGGGAACTTAATATTGACTATATGAAGGAGAAGGAAGGAGGATATTATGTTTGGCTCCACTTTTTGGGCTCTGTTTTATATCTAGAACTCTGGGGTTGACTCAACATTTTGATATAGTACTGCCATTTACAAAGATTATGTTTTTCTGTGGCTCCAAAAAAAAAAAAAAAGATTTTTGGCTCTGTGGAGATGAGTTTAACTGAGTTCACAGAAGGAATTTGCTCTTTTAAATTATGAAACCATGCCCACCAGCATGGCTCAGTGGTTGAGCATCAACCTATGAACCAAGAGATCATAGTTCGTTTCCTGGTCATGGCACAAGCCTAACTTATGGGATCGATCTCTAGTGTGGAATATGCAGGAGGCAGCCAATCAGTGATTCTCTCTCATCATTGATGTTTCTATCTTTCTCTTCCTCTCTGAAAACAATAAAAACATATGAAAATATACAACAAATTTGAAACCATTTTTTTTTTTGTGTGTGAAGATAATGATTTGATTCCTTCTATCCACCCAAACTACTTATTATTCCTCATAGCTGCTAGAGACATTGTTTGTAGATGTGTGAAGTTAGTAGCATTGCATCAATTCCACAAGTTCTGCTTTTGGTGGGATAGAATCACTTAAGTGTCCTTCCCCTTGCAGCTTATCATGGATGACTATTTACAACTTCTAAAAGTAGCAGTAGAGGCAGAGCCAGCAGCAGCACAGTGTTTCAAGGTAGGGTAGTGTAGGTGAACTGTGAGGTCTACTTGCTTCAGAAATTTATGTTTAGAGAAGAACCAACTGCCCATGCTAACTGCCCATAGCAGAACCATCCATGAGAAATGGAGAAGAGTTTGTCAGGGTTATGGTCGAGGGTAGCAGGAAGCAATATTTATCTGGGGCATTAAATCAAGGAGACAGCCTAGCAAAAATGGAGTTGGTTCTAATTTCACATGTCCCAAAATCATGGTCTTAACACACCGAACAGCTCATCTTCTCCATCCCCTACAATCTTCAAGGCAAATCACCCGGGCCCCACCTATCCCTACCATTACTGATATGCTGCTCAATCCATCCTTGAGTGATACTTTTCCCCTATAAGGCCGCTGTTGCTGTTCTTGGTAAACAAACATTATTTGTATAAACATTTGAGGAGAGGGGCTAGGAACTGTGGAAAGCATGATTTGCTTGGGTTTTGTACTAAGTGTTGACCTGGGTCCTTCACTCTGTATCCCCACCTTTACCTAAACTACGCTAACCTAAAATATGACATTCTGGTATAGGATTATTTTGTGTTGAAGGCAGTTGAGAAAAAGACACAGGATGAGTTGTTGGCCCTCCCCCACCTACCTGAAAGCAGAATTTAAGTTCTTGTGAAGGCATCTTTTCCCCATCCCCATTTCTCATGCCAGGAAAAGAATATGAACCTTATCACTGAAGATGGGATGACACAGGCAAACCTTATCAACTAGCCCTTATCTTCCATCAGTTTCCTCATATATTTGCCTTCCTATAATTTTCCATTATGGGAGGCCTCTTTCTTTGTCTTATTACTTTTCTAAATAATTATGGCTCTTAGCTAAGATGCTAAATAAGTCCCAGTTTTAATCACCCCTTTGAGTTACTCATCATTGAGTGCTTCCATGCTTATGCATGATGTTAATAAACTTCTGTTCCCTTTTCTCTTTTTAATCTGTCATCTGTCAGTCAAATTTACAGGGCCCCAGCCAGAGAACCCAAGATGGTAGAGGAAATATTTATATTTCTCCCCCACAGCCCCATATATTTTTTTCATGCCATAATTTTCATGATTTTTTAACTCATATAATTTAGAAGGAAAACTTCTGTTGCAAGGGAAAGTCAAATTGTGTTAACTTTTGCAGAAAAAAGAGTGAGTGTGCGTGCACATGTATGTTTTTGTATGCCTGTGAATCTGTGTTATACACCTGAAGAGTCCAATGATATCCAAGTACAGGTATGACTAGATCTACATACTCAAATGGTATTGGCAGGAATCTATCTATGCTTTCCTTAGTCCTGCTTTCTTCTGTGTTGTTTTTATTCTCAAGCAGATTATCCTTAAGAGACAGCAAGTATTCTCTTGATTTACATTCTTTTAGATTAGCAAAATCAGTGGAAGGAAAGTATCTATTTCTCTGGAATTCTAGCAGAAGTTCTAGGGCTGATGTCTGTTGGTTCTGGCTAGTTTGTCTTGAGTCATATCCCATCCTTGAACCAATTACTGTGCAGGGTCAGGCAGTCTATGCTAATTGGTCAGGCCTTGGCTATGTGCCCACTCCTGGATATTGCAGATAGGGTAACCTGAGTTATATGAAAGGAAAACCAGAATATTCTTACTTAGAGAGAGGAGAAATAGCTACTGGAAACCCAAACTCAAAACTCCACAGCAGGAGCTATATTGGTGTCTCCTCATTAACAGTGAAATTTGAAGATTTTAAATTCTAATAAACAGCCAAAGGAGGGTAAGAATTGGATTTACCTTATTCTCATTCTCTATCAGTCAGTCCACATAGGAAATGAAACAATCCAATTTTCAGGAGTAACATATTTTTTTTTTACCTGTTTTATCAGTTAAATCATGAGAAAATTTGCATTGCAGGATTAATATTGTTTCTTATTAGTAATGTTGACATAAAAACATTCAAACCTGTAAATAATTTTTGTGTTTATTTGAGCCAATCTGTTGACAATTGCTGGGAAGCAGAATCTCAACAGACTGGGATAATGCTCCAGAGAATGTATAAATATTTATATTTATACATTGTAATCAAAGGAAGGGACGTAGGTGGGTTACATAAAATCCATTGGTGATAAACTAGAGAGGTGAGAGAAAGCAAAGTGGGAAAACCCCTGGGATTGGATAAAAAGTAAAATGATAGACACATACTAGGTGGGTGCAGGAACAATTAACATGAAAACAATGAAGGAATTTGTGGTATCTGTCCTGGCACCCAGGTACAATAGGTTGTACCGCAAGGGATCTAGAAAAAGGGAAGTTACAAGTTACCCAGACATTTCAAGGGTATGTTATTATAGATGCAAAAAGAAAGATAGACTCAGTTAAGGTAAAGGTTGACCTTGTCAATGAAGATAGCGGTCTAGGATATAACTGCCCACTATAACTCTGTTTAGTTAAAGTTTAATTTCAGACCATCCTTTGTGGTTACTTCAGGTCTCTGAGTTTGCAAGACCGCCAGGCAGACCTTACCTGAACTTGTCAGGTCAGCATGTGGCCCCTTTTGTTCACAGTACCACATAGACTAAAGCTCTTTAGGATTTCTATTATGAACTTTATTCTAATATCAAAATTTGTCATTTTTGTCAATGGGAGTTATATTATCATATGCATGATGTATCATGTATGTCATTATTTTATATTTGGTACAAGACTTTTGACTGCTTTTTATAATGAAAGCCACTAGTTATTGTTCTGAGAAATGTGAAGTAACATTGACCTTGATATGGAGGAAGTTTCACTGGAAATAAAAACTCTACAGAGTTTTTCTGTGACAGAACCCTTTGCATTCTTAAGTGTAGTCTTAAGAAGGTGGGCTCTGGTCAAACTCCAATGCCCCACTGGATGACTGCCCTTGGTGATTTCAGTCAAGGCACCTCATCTCATCTGTAAACTGGGATATAAAAGAACCTCTGTCTAGTGTTGTATAAGAACTGAATGAGTGAGTGCATGTAAAGGACATAGAACAGTGTCTGGCCATATAAATAAATATATACTCTCCAGGCGGAGAGGTGGAGAAGGAAGAATGTGAAGAAGGAAATTGGGATGCCAGTTTGGGCCTTGTTAAATTAACTCGATTGTGTTTTCTTCATTCCACATTCTACTCTGTGGTGTTTCTGACCCCAGTTTTGTGATCTGACTTGAGTCTTGCATGTCTCCCTTTCCTAGCTTCATGATGCTGACTGAACTGCTTCTAAGTCAGATCAACTCTGTCATGATACCTTGGGTCTGTGTTTGAGTGCTTCAACCCAGGATCCAGACTAGCACATTTGGTTAGGTCAGAGAGGTGGAAAAAATTCCTGCTCTAGTTGTTTCACTAAAATGAGTTTTGAATTTAACAGAAAGGGAGGCTTGATATTTCCATTAGAAGTTAATCTTATGTGACCAATAGACCAGTGGAAGTATTGTGATTTAGGAATTTAACTGCTATCAGCATAGCATCATAAATAATGGGACTACCCTTCAGTTGGTTAGTTTAGTAAAAACATCAGTTGGACTGAGTTTTTAAACACATTGGCCTATGTGTTGCTTGCTCATATCTTTTTTTTTTTCTCCAAGCTTTTATTCTTCAAATTTGTAGAATTTCCCCAGGAAGAACATTTGATTATCTTGGTTACTGTAAGATCTGTATAAAAGGAGAGAACAACCTTTCTCTTAATTTGTTAAAATAAAATATAGTTATCAATGGGTCTCTAACTTCTTGTGTGGAAAGTGGTTCATTTGGTAGGATAAAACTTAAAGAGCTGTCTAATGTAATGAGCTTCAATTGTTACCTATTCTTACTTATTTTATCCTGATTTCCCCAAATTGGGTTTAAAAAGAAAGCTCTTAAAAACCATTTTAAGTGTTTTTTTTTAAATGATAAAAGTGATAAATTTGGAACACTAAGAAGCTATTAAAAACAATATACAAAATTTACACACAGCATTGTAGATAAATCATAATATAGTTCTGACTGATAAAAAGCAAAAAGGAAATAAAGAAATATCACAATACCATTTATGTAATTAAAAATAAATATGTCAAAGCAACAATACACATTTTACCACACCATAACCATGGTTTCCCTGAGAAGGAATAGGAGTGAAAGAGAAGAAGAAGAAGAAGTAGAAAAGAGAGAGAGGCCTTGTAAGAACAAATGGTGATCTTGTATATGTTCCTGAGACCAATAAAAAGAAAAATTTAGTGTAATAAATACTTACTGTAGAAAGGTAAATAAAAACTCATTACTCTTATTCTTCTACCACATAACCACCCTTAGCATTTTTAATCTATACATTTATAGCAGGGGTTCTCAACCTGTGGGTCGCGACCCCTTTGAGGGTGGAACAACTCTTTCACAGAGGTCGCCTAAGACCATCGGAAAATGCAGATATTTACATCACGATGCATAACAGTAGCAAAATTTCATGGTTGGGGTCACCACCACATGAGGAACTGTATGCAAGGGTTGCGGCCTTAGGAAGGTTGAGAACCACTGATTTATTGGCTTTTCTCTCTTTTTTCTTTTTTTAAGAGAAAAGACATGAATGCTTTCTACATGGTTTCCTGAAGGACAAAACTATGTAGACTTATTCATAGCAACTTGAAATCTGTGAGCCTGTGGCGTCAACGCAAGCTACTTTATTCTATTACCTGGTGTCACCCCTGCTAATTTACAATTCCCTCTTCTTTCTATCTTCCTGCACGAACATCTGAGTAGAAATGTCCAGGGGCAGTTGGAAGTAGGCTCCAGATCTCAAGGCTTGGGTGATGATAATGATGTGGGTTGTCAACTTTTAAAGGACATTCACTTGGCATACAGTTATTAAAAACTGCATTTATTAATTGTACAATTAATTCTACAGTTTGAGATCCAACTATGTGCAAACACTGACATAGGAGAGGGGATAAAGAGAGGATTAACAATTCTGTAACTGATATTTAATGTGTATTTTCCATGTGCACAGCCTTCTAATTTTCAATTTTTAAGGTTATTTTCAATTAAAAAAAAATCCTCACTTGATATTTTTCCATTGATTTTTAGAGAGAGTGGAAGGAAGGCAGGTCGGGGAGGGGTGGGGAGAGAGAGACACACATACACACAGAGATAGAGACATTGATTGATTGCCTCCTGCACATGCCCCAACCAGGGCCAGGAATCTAACCTGCAGCTTATGTACTTGCCCTTGACTGGGAATTGAACCCATGACCCTTTGGTGCATGGGCCAACTCTCTAACCAGAACCACACTGGCCAGGGTATAATTTGCAATTTTCAAGGTAAAGTATTTGGGAATAAAGTGAACATGAACCAAGTGTTCTTTCAGGAGGGAGGCTTTTCTGATGGAGGAATGTCTTTCTAAAACACTTCAGTCTATAGGTGGTGGGCCCTAAGAATTCTCTTAAGAAGGCTATGCAGACTTTTAACTTCGCTTAAACTAGCTAAGAAAAATTAAACTGTGTACAAGATTGTGAGGCAGTGTTTAAAATTACTGAAACACATTTTCAAGCATCTTTGAACATCTTTTTTTTTTAACTGTGGGAAAATACACATAACATAAAAAATGCAATTTTAATCATTTGTAAGTGCACAGTTCAGTGGCATTAAGTACATTCACATTCTTGTGCAGTCATCACTGGGATGAGAAACATCACCGAGTAGAATGTAGAATGAATTTCATCTTCCCAAACTCCATATTCATTAGACAAAAACTTTCCATCTCTCCCTCTCCCAGCCTCTGGAAACCATCTTTTTTGCTTTTCCTCCCCATACATTTAACTGCCTAGTGCCATAGATTGAAGTTGGTGCCCCATCCCCAAATTCAGATGATGAAACCTATTCCCCCTTGTGATTGTATGTGGAAGTGGAACTGTGGAAAGTGATTAAATCATTAGATTAAATCCCTTATGGATGGGATTGGTGTCCTTATAAAAGACCCAGAGAAGGAGCCCCGTGAGGACACAGTGTAAAGAAGTCTGTCCATGGACCTGCCAGTGCTGTGATCATGGATTCCCAGCCTCCAGAGCTGTGATATTTATCCCTTGTGGTATTTTATTACAATAACCCAACTGACTAAGTTACCTAGGTACTGCGTATAAATGAAATCATACAATATTTCTCTTTTAGTCACTGGCTGGTTTTGCTTCATATAAATGTCTTCAGGGTTCATCTTTGTGGTGGCATGTGTCAGAATTTCCTTTTTAAGGTTGGGTATCCATTGTATGCATATGCTACATTTTGTTTATCCGTTCATTTGTGGATGGACACTTGATTGCATCCACTTTTTGGCTGTTATGAATAATGCTTCTATGAACATGTGTACAAATATCTGTCTGAGTGCCTGCTTTCAAATCTTGGGGTATACACCCACAAGTGGAATTGCTGGATCATGTGATAATTCTATGTTTAATTTTTTGAGGAACCATTATACCATTTTTCACAGGAATTTCACATTCTTGCTGGCAATGCACAAAGGTTCTGATTTCTTTACATCCTTGCCAACATGTTATTTTTATTTTTTAAATGATAGCCTTCCTAATGGGTGTAAAATAGTAGCTTATTGTGGTTTTAATTTGCATTTTCCTAATGATTAATGTTATTATTATGAATTTTATTCCATCAAAAAGTGTATCGATTCACCTCTCATCAAATTCTGAGTTTTTCTTTCTTAAAAAAACCACTGCACTTTCATTTTAAAGGTCATTTTTGTACCTTTATCATGCTTAGATGATACAGAATAAATAAAAAGTAATTCTCAGCTTACTTTGCCATTACCATATTTTAAGTTTGATCAAATGTGAAACATTATTCATACATGATATTTAGAATTTCAGCAAGAAGGTTGGTATGAATTTTCTACAACTTCAAGTGATTGCTTTTAATATTCTAGAAAGATTTTGATAGAGTAAATATTCCTCTATTTTAAAAGCTGACAAGAGGTGTTGACTATGAAGAAAACAATATATGTAACACCATGATCCAAAAGTTAGATTTAACTTTTAATCTTATCCTTAATTTATTTTAGTCATTGAACTTTGATTTTGCTTATCTGTTTAAGAATTGATTTTGGGTAGTATCATTCTTCCAAGGAGACCAAAATAGAGCAGATAAGTCAGATTCTTTCAGTGCATAATTGTGTTTTTTTTTTTTTTTTTGTGTGTGTGTGTGTGTGAATACATTAGATATTCAAAAATCTGTACAAGCTATCTATAAGGCTGCTTATTAGTCATACATGATGATAAAAATGATGATGGCTAATAGCTATGTGTTTTTTATAATTTACAAAGCACTTTTGCCTATATTATTTCATTTATTGTCAAGGGGCTTTGTGAAGTAGGTATTATTGTCATCACTTTCACTTTATAAGTGAGGAAATAAAGGCAAAGAGAGTTAAGTGACTTGCCCAAGGTCACTAGGCAAGAGCTTGGATCCAACTCAAGCCTGGGAACTACAGACTGGATACCCTTTCCATCAACTGCCACATCTCGTTTTATCTCTCGTAGTACATGAGTTGGCTTTTCTTTAACTACTTAAGAAGCCACCACTGACCTGAAAAAAAATCACTTATAATAACCTTTAGCAGTGTCTTATATGACAAAGTAGGGCTGTGTCACAGGAATAATTTGGTTATTATCGTAGAAGGAATGAATTCTCAGTGCACCAACTGAATTATTTAATTCCTAGTTCATGGTCCCGTGTTGTCTAATATTTTCTAATGGGAAAAGCTCAATAAACTTGTGATACATGTATTCTTTTGTTTTCTTAGTTCAAGGTTTTCTTCTCCCGTTTTTCTCACAAAGGCTGCTTCTAAAGTCCTAGAGTCAGGGCATTTAGGGCAGGTGGGGGAAGAAAGCATTAGGCCTGTGACTTCATCTGTCCTGCCTGGCATCTGCTAAACAGCACATCGGTCCATCTGGTCCCCAAGCATCATCTCTCCCTGCCAGCATCTGCTGAGATGTCTGGGCTCCCAGATGGCCTCTGGTAATCAGCTTCCGCTGGCATCCATTGCAGTGTCTTTCTTGTTCTTACAACAAGGCCACTCAGGTCTGCTTGCCTTTGGTGCCAAGTCTTCCTGCTCCTTAGGTCTTGCTCAGAGCCTGGGAACCTATGGTGGGGGTCTCAGTGCACATTGCTATGCAACTCTCCAACAGTTCTGCAAGGCAGGGGAGCTTTTCTACATGGCTTGCCCCTTGCTGAGCTGCACCTGGAAAGGGTGTTGCCTTGCCTGTTATTTTCTCCCTTTTTCTTACTATGGCTCTGCTTGGTGGTGGGCAGTGTGCAGGCGTCTTCCCAGGAACATTCTACATTGGCCATCGATCTTGCTTGCCTAAAACTCAGTTCCATTCTCCAGTTCAAAGGTTTCTTTTTTCATATAGGATTCCCTTGAATGTTAAATTTAATTGTTACTTAAGTATTAGTCTTTAGTTACTTACTAAATTATTGAATGGACAATTTTTTTTATCCTCATACCCTATTCCTATTTTCTCTTCTTTGCTTATAACCATTTCAACTTGTTTAATGTGTAAGTTTTTGTTTGTATATCTTCTTCAAAATGCATATTGTTTTGTGTGCATGCATTTAATTTACATGGCTTAACATTTTTATTAATAACATAGTATAATCATTAATAATATTACAGCTAATTTTATTAAAATAGTGTCTTTATTTATCTGTTTTGTCTTTATACTATGTAGGTACATATAGGGAACTGGCATAAGAACTAGATTGCACTTGAAATGTTTTTGCTTATTTAGATAATTCATTTGTTTTTAAACAGATATTGGGGAGGTCATATTAGCTGGACAATGGCAGAAAAACAAATACAGTCTCAGCTTTTAGTAGCTTCTAGTCTTGAGGGCTTTAGTGTAGGTGGGTATCATGTTGACTGTCACATGGCCTGCCTCCAGTTCCATTTCTGAAGGTGTAAGAGGAGCCAGTGTTTTCCAGCTCAGGTTGAGATAAGATACCATCACTGCAGGTTCTGCAGACCCCACACTGCCAAACTCTGTGAGTCCACTGGCATCAGAATGGCTGCTGCTACCAGTTATGGAAGCCACAGGCCTGGAGTGGCTCAGTCCTGGCTTAAATGAAAGAAAGTGATTCCAATTATCAGCAAATAATCTAGAAAGGTATATTGTGGATCAAAATCCTTCTCCACACTCAAGCCCTGAACTTGAAACCCATGTGATTCATGCTCTTCCGGGTTGAATGTATTCTCTTTCTGCTGCGGTAAAAGATTCTCTATGGCCAGATGTCACTGTGGGGTTAGTTAAGCACTGCAGGGATGAACCATTTTAGCCTCATTTTTCTGGCTGCCAATGTCATGGGGGTCAACATATGGCTCTTTTGCCTCTCTTAATGTTAACCTTCAGCATACGGATGACCAGGCCAGAGGACAAATTCCTGTAAAAACTATGTATATATACACGTCATAAGACTGAGAATTGAGATTAGGAGTCCATATTGGGTGTGTGGTAATGGTTATTTGAATGGTTTTTTTCATTATTTCTTTTCCCCAGGAAGTCCTGACCCTACCCTCTCCTCCCAGCATTCTATGTGCCTGCATTCAGGGCACTCAAAAACACATGGTAGACCATACTTCGTAAAAATCATACTTATTTTCCTCTCTTTTAAGGAGATTTTACATTACCTTCGTAAATGGTGATGCAGAAGCCTTAGTCTATGGTGATTTGATTTACATAAAACTCAATCACTCAGATGTTTCTGTGATAGTAATGCTCTGGTAAAAAAAAAAAGGTATAATCTCTCTCTCTCTCTCTTTCTCTCTCTCTCAGTGAGTATAGGATGATTTCTCTAATAAGTTTCCAAATTTCTTAAGAAATTCAATTGGGAGGCCATCTGGCTCAAGAGTTTATGTCCTTGTCTTGAGATAATGAAATTATCTATATATCTACAGTGACATCCTCCTTAACTAACAGAAAATATAATCTCTGAAAATATTTTTATCACGTCTTTATTTTTGATTAAAGAACTCACTAGAGCAATGAAACCTTCTCAAAGGGTGTTCACAAAAAAGATTGTATATAGTATTTTTCTGGCTTAATTTCTTAAGTATAGCTACATGCATTTCTTTTGCTTTTGTTGTTTCTTCCCTTGTCCAACTGTAATTTTGTAGAAAATTTTACAGAACATAACAGGAAAACAAATTAGTCAATAATGACAGTAGGTAAAATGATCATTTAAAGAATTATAGCTGGTTGGGCATCATCCTGTGCATGGAAAGGTCCCTGGTTTGATTCCTGGTCAGGGTACATGCCCAGGTTGCTGGCTTGATCCCAGTGGGGTGGGGTGTGTGAAAGAGGCAGCTAATCTATGTTTTACTCTCACATTGATGTTTCTCTCTCTTTCTCTCCCTCTATATCCTCCTTCCCCCACCACTCTTCTACTATCTCCAAAAATCAATGGAAAAATATTTTCCCTCCTTGGGTGATCATTTAAAAAAACAAAGAAAGAGAGTTGTATGTGTATATATTGGGATGACAGAATGAATCATGGTGGACAGACCTAGGTAAAGAAGAAGTAAAGGGAATGGGAGATGAAAAAGGAAAATATATTTAGGGAGTGAGAGTGAAAATAAGGTGAGGTTAATAGGGGAAGCCTAAACCTAAAACATAAGGGGAAATTATTATTATATAATAAAAGTTTCAATTAAAAGTTTTTAATTAAAAACATTTTATCAAAAAAGAAAAGAAAAAAGTGAGATTAGGAAGGAAACCAACCAGAGGAGAATAACTCACCACACTTGTAGTCTAGTTATTTATTTTTCTATTGGAAACACTGATATGGGCCTAGTTGATATGAAAGCCAGTGATCTAGAGACCAAAGCTATAGTATCTCATTCACATTTTTTTTAGTGACCTTAAAGAAAGAAAATTTGAAGGGCAAATGAAACATGATCCAGAATAGCCTGGAACTATGAACTGAATGGGAAACT
This sequence comes from Lasiurus cinereus, assembly GCA_011751065.1. Lineage (NCBI taxonomy): Eukaryota > Metazoa > Chordata > Mammalia > Chiroptera > Vespertilionidae > Lasiurus > Lasiurus cinereus. The sequence goes on along the minus strand of JAAGEH010002410.1, from coordinate 18,039 downwards.
GAATGAGAAATCTGACCTGTTGAAGTGAAAAAGCAGGTGCCTCATATGTTTTTTTCTCCGGTATTTCACATTTGGCATGACAGACGTGAGTGGTGTGTGGATAAATTGTTTTGGTAATGTTTCTGAATCATGCTCTCCTACACAATGGCAAAGAGTTTTACTTCTCACGCCTCCCTCATTGCCCTTGCATTTTGACTTTCAAGTTTTGCAAATATATTTATTGCAAAAATTATTTATCCATAAAGATAAAGTTGCTAGAAATTCCTTTTATAGGATTGTCTCATCAACGAGCTCACACAGAGAGCCAAATATGTATGCCATCCTTGTAGCATTATTTGTAACCACAAAAGAAACATGTAGATGTCACCATCTGGTAGCATCTACAAGTGAAGGGGGGTAATATTTAGAAAATTATTATTATACTTTTTTTTTCCTGTTTTCTTTTTGGGCCTGTGAGCTTCTCCAGTCAGTCTGAAAGCCCATGTCTGGTGAGGGAGCATGATCAGTTTCTGACATGCAAAGTAGTGCAGCAAGGCAAGGGCCTCTGAAGCCAAGCTCCTGGGTCAAGAGAAGATTTTGCAAATATCACTGTTTCCCTCCGCCAGCATAGGAAGGAATCAGAAATGATTCTCCTGCCTCTGACAGCAAAGCCACAAGGCTTTCTTCCCTATCTTTCACAGTAGAAGGAGCCTTTAAAGCAAGGGAAATCCGACAAAGCCTGACCCTTTGCTACCTGGGAGATTTGTTGAAGAAGAAAGGAAGTCAGTGGAATAAAAGATATGGGATCCAGTGTTCCCCATTCCTGAGTTTTGCAAATGAGGAGCAGAATATCAGGCAGGAGAGGCTAACACAGAGGGTGCTCTGCCTCCCCTCCCCTGATCCAGTCCAGAGAGACACCTCCTGTGCCCTCATGCACTGGGGGAGACCATTGATATAGCACATCTGCAAATCCTATATGGTTTTCAGCAAACAGGACAAAAAATAACTGGAGGATTTTTTTGTTTGTTTTTCTTTAAGAATTCATCAGTGAAAGCAGAGTTCGATGCTATCATTCTTACCTAAAAGCATTGTGCCCTGCGGCCAAGGGGACTGAGTTTGGGCAACTGGCCATTAATGTGAAATTCCAGAAAGAAATCGCAAACCACCCAATCTTCATTAGTGACTGCCAAGGCTCTTTACCTCTAATTAAAAAGGATTATCAAAGGGAAATGATGAAATGTCCTCCTTCGTTATTGGGGAGAGTGTGCAGTAGTGATTCCAAACCACTTAGACCAGTGGTCGGCAAACTGTGGCTCGAGAGCCATATGAGGCTCCCGAGCCGTGGTTTGCCACACTGATAACGAATGAGTTTGCCGACCACTGCCTTAGGGAAATACACTTAAAAATCATTTTAATAATGTACTAATGTCTTTAACTTGAAGTCAAAACTTCTGGGTAAGGGTAATACCTTACGCAGTGACCGGCAAACTCATTCATCAACAGAGCAGCAAACCGTGGCTCGAGAGCCGCAGTTTGCCGACCACTGTCTTAGATGGTTAATCCTTCCTCTCAACCTCCATTTGTCGTGGTGACTCCTGCCCGTAGCTGGAGCCCCTCCCCTTCCCAGCAGGCTGCACTGACATTGCTCCACACCATGTCAAGGGAATGAAGATAAGTCACCACTTAGAACATTCCAGCTATTTAGAGCATCACCATTCTTAGTAACTAAAAGGTTTACACTGAGAAATAGATGGTGGTTTATCTTCATTTTTTTCTGCTGTGGGATGGCATGGGCACTCAGGCCCAACAGCAGATGCTCTCCAAATACCTGTACCCAGGAGTCTCCGAGAGCTGGGCTCCATGCCCAAAAAAGTACAGGCACAAAAAATGAAAATTCACCCAAGAAAGTTGGGCAGAAAACATCCTCAGCTCAGAATTAATGAGACCCAGCAAATCCCTTTCCTAAGAGGAGAATTTCATGTGTACTGTGTCAAGAGGTTGATTTTATTTTTAAATACAATTCTGATTCATTTTAAGGAGAGCTTATAGATATTTCCTATATGCGTGATATTTCTGAGTCTGGTGGTGAATATTGATTCATAATGCCTTTTAAAAATCAAATTCTGAAAATAGAGGAAAAGCACACTTCTTCCCCTCTCACCCTGAGTTAAAATACAAGTTGTAAAGTTAACACTTCATTGATAAGTAGACTAGGCTTCTGTTGGTAGATTAAAAAAAATTTTTTTATTGTGTTACATGTATACATATCTCCCCATTGCCCCCCGCCCCCTCCCAGGCATACCCCAACCCCCCAGTGTCTTGTGTTAATTGGTTATGCTTATATGCATGCATACAAGTCCTTTGGTTGATCTCTTATCTACCCCACCTCTTAACCTTCCTGCTGTAATTGGTAGATTTTCTATTATCGAGTTCTGTGACCTTGAGCAAGCACTTAACTAACCTGTTTGGGCCCCAGTGGCCTCACCTGAGAAATCGGCTTGGGTTTTGAGGCACTTACTCCAAAACGTCTTTCAGCTGTGAGAGCCTCTGGTTCCTGCACACACCTCACCTCCCACTTCTGTGACCTTTTCCACCTTCTGAGGTGCCTTCTGACCTTTCCAGGCATTCAGTAACCTTAGGCTTGCTGCCTGTCTAAACCCTGGCCCTTACCACTTCCAAAGTTTTTTTTTTTGTTTGTTTTTTGTTTTGCTTCCTGTCCCCCTGCTTTGCACCTGATCTCAGATGGTTGGAAGAAGCCAGAAAGCATTTGAGTCTGAAACCTATTTCAATTTTCTTTGTTGTACTTTTCGTAGCAGTCACCAACTTTAACTCTCTATTTCTGTGGCGGTGTACTTGATTAATGCCTGTCTCCCTCATAGACAGTAAGTCTCATGTGGGCAGATACCACGTGTCTTTGGCTTGCTTGCATTCCTATTTCCCAGCAGTGTCTGGTACCTTGAAGAGGCCCAGTACATATTTGTTTGAATTGATAAAATAGGTCTTTTTTAAAAAAATATATTTTATCAATTTTTTTTACAGAGTGGAAAGGAGATGGATAGAGAGTTAGAAACATCCATGAGAGAGAGACATGGATGAGCTGCCTCCTGCATGCCCCCTACTAGGGATGTGCCCTCAAGCATGGTATATGCCCTTGACCAGAATCGAACCTGGAACCATTCAGTCTGCAGGCCAACGCTCTATTCACTGAGCCAGACTGGTTTCAGCCTGAAATGGGTCTTTAAATCACATTTAGCAGGCAGCTTAAGGTGGACCTTGCTGGAATTCTTGTTGATTGATGTAGGTTCATCCTGACCCCAAGTCTAAAATGGCCACCAGTCTTCCTCCCTCCCACTCACCCCCACTCACCTACCATTGGACTTTTTGTATTCTTTGATCTTGTCTTACTTCATTTCCCAGCACTTACACTACTTGATTTTATTTGATCCTAGTAAGCTTCATGAGAGAAAGGACTTTCTTCACCTTACTTACGTTTGTTTCTTCAGCACCTAAAATAGCACCAGCACATAATAGGCCCTTAATACATGTGTGTTGGCTGAATGAACGAAAAATGGCATCTTGTTTGTGGCTTATTCAAATGACATGGACTCTCTGGTTTGATGACGATGGAAACCACTTCCTTACAGCATTCCAGGCCATTACCAGGTACTATTCTTCTCCCTGCTCTTAAGAGCATATTGGCTTGTTATATGTTCGCCACTTCCCCTACAAGGCTCAGAGCAGAATTCCATGTGCTTGAACAGACGGTCCAGAATAGACTAACTTCTCTTTCACTTACTTTACTCTTTGCTTTTATGTTAAAATTTCCAGAACTCTGAAGAAAACAAACCAGAGAGAGAATAAGAGAGTTGAACAGAATGTACTAACTCTTCAATCCAGTAATACTTCCTTCATTGGGCAGGCAGGCATGCATGGTACCCAGGCCTCTCTGGTGAACAAGAAACATCTGCTTTAACTAAGCCTGATGTCTCGCAAAACACTCAAGGCTCCTAGCTGCCTGGAGCACAGTACCCAGAGTACCCTGCCTGCCTGCTGTTACTGCTGCCTGTTTGGTAGTTGATTTTCTCATTCTTTTGTGCCTTCGGGTGTGCATTTTTTTGTTGTTGTTGTTATCTACAGAACCTCTGAGCTTTCTTATTGTAAAAGCCAAAGAAAGGAACTGGATTAACAGATGTTTTTGCTTTGCTGTACAGAGGAGAATTAATGTTTTCCTTGTTCAGTAAAGGACATTTCCATACTGTTAAATATCTTTCTTGCTTAATTATGTACGTAAGAAAAATGGGGTGACAAGGTTGGGTGCAGGGGCATCACAACATTTAAAATTATTTCTAAGGGAAAGACTTTCTGGCTTCTAATATATCATAAACACACTTCTTCATGCTCCTAATATACTCTGATGTTTATGTAGCAGGCACAAATGAACTTGAATTTAATTCAAAGTGGTTCAGTGATCAATATAATATTGTTCCCTAAAAGCATGATAAAACGTTCTAAACATTGGGGAAATAAGAGAGAATTGATAAGGTAAAAGAAAATGCTTATGTTGCAAACTGTTTATAATGAGTTTGATAAAAATAGAAATCACACACTGACTATTCTTAGTATTATGTTGGCCTTTAGTACTGGCTTTCCTGGGTTAAAACCAGCTTTCGTGTGGAAAAACATTCCACTTAAAAAAAAAAGCAGTTAATTCTCAGGATTGTTGGACTCTCTTAAAAAACAGGTTATTCTTTTAAGAAGAATAATGGGTTATTCTTCTTAGCAATAAAGTGCATATTGAAACAGTTTCTCACGAGTATGATATGGATTTGCTGAAAAAAAAGGCATTGTTTCTGTAAGCAATACAGTAACACCTTAAAGAAACTGTTGCTTAACCTATTTACTCACTTGCTCTGTATTGAAGTAGTACCATATAAATTACTTCTACCAAGGACATGCTGTTTTACGACTTTATTGTTAACCTTCTCCTTCAGATTTCTTCTATAGTTAATTTAGCAAAACTGCATTTAAATCAGTCCCCGGTGGGAGGACCTGGAGTTCACATTTTTGCTTTTAATAGACACATTAGTCTTCTTCCTACATGGGAAGATTTCATAAATGGCTCCTTATTCTTTTCTGGGGAGATAGCTATTATATATCACTCACTGCATTTGTGGTCTCACCTTAGGGAATTTTCAGAGGTTGTCATTGCTTTGGCTTCAGCTGAAACACACGGTATCTCAAATTGGATGTTGTATTTGTGTTTAGGATTAGTTAAAACTCTCTACGTACATTTGAACATGAGTCCTGGAAAGGTGATGTTGGCGAAGGTAATTTGAATAACCAAATATTGCTTTAATACTTAGCTATGTGTAGGTAGCTTTTCCCCCACCCCCAGTGAGAAGGGGAAGGAAGGAAACAGAGGCAGGGATGGGGTGAGACTACGGGCAGGGTTGTTTACATGTTGGCCTTGGGGCATAGAGTCTGTGGGAGGCTGAGGGAGGTGTTGTTATCTAGCCAGGTGAAAAGCTATAGTTTATTATAAAATGTTACACAATGTAATTCATGTGCATCTTAGAAAAAAAAGGCATCACAAAGTCACAAAAATAAGAAAAAAATATCATTCGTAATGTTACCATCTAGAGATAATTACTATTAAGATGTTGTAGGTAACCTTTTAATGATTTTTAAAACATTTGTCTTTTTTAACAAAAAAATGGGATCCTCTGACTAGTTAGTGAAAAATATATATTTACATTTTAGCTATTTAATATATAACCCTCTCTTGTGCCACATAACACAACTAGGGTTTACAAAGAGAGGAATGCACCAACCATCCCAGCTCCCCAGCTCCCCAAGTGACTGGTCTGAGATAAATTGGAAGAGCACATGTTAATCCCAGAGGCTCTTCAGGAGAGAGAGTAATATGCAAAAGCTGCCTCAGTGAAGCCTTTGGTTAAAAAACACACAAAAATCCCGATTATGTATACTATGTATACTCAGGAGTAACAAAGTAGGATTAGGACATTTAGGTGAAGACTCATAAGCAAAATGTTTTGGTTGAGGGAAGTGGGGGGATGGGTGTTATCTTGTATAATAAAAGCCTCATCTGCAAATTGACCGAATGGCAGAATGATCAGCAAAACGACTGGTTGCTATGACATGGACAGACCACCAGGGGGTAGACGCTCAATGCAGGCTCTGCCCCAACCCACAAGCCCCAGGCCAGCCAAGGCATGTGCCAGTGGGCTCCCCTCACCCCGATTGCCCCACTGGTTGCCCCGTAGAGAGAGGCAACTGGTGACGGTGATGGGGGGGTGGGGCCAGCAAGTGGGCAGTGCCAGGCCAGTCAAGGTGGGTGCCAGTGAGGTTCCCTGATTGCCCCACTGGTTGCCCCACAGATCGGCCCTAATCCCGGGCCAGGCATAGAGACCCTACCCGTGCATAAATTCTGTGCACCAAACTTATAGTAAAGTCTATAACTCTTACCCATTTATTTGCCATTTATGAGGAAGTGGAGAGGGTGGGAGATTAGATCCTACTATCAAGCTAATAAATTAACCTGCTGCTGTTTCATGGATGCTGCCAGAAGACATGAGATGTTTGGATCAGAGGCGAGGGATGTGTTTCTCCTGGCACAGCAAGAAGCATGAGCTTCATGTTCACATCACCTCAGGTCTAATGAGATGACACACAGAGCCTCAGGTGGATGTAGCCCATAAAAACCAGGCACCTCTTTTGGTTTACTCATAATGGTCGTGTCCTAAAACTTAGGCCTCCGTTTCCTTCTTTGTATATCTTTACACATATGCTCCTTCCTGGTAGAAGGTTTTCTACCCTCGTAGAGTTTTCCCTCAAAAACGTGTTGTTAAAATTTGTTGCAGCTTTTCAAAAGAGCCATCAGCTTTGAAGGACAATTAATCTAAACATCTGTGAATGCAAACAGAACTGGGTAAGTTTCCTGTTAAAAAAGAATGTGCTGCAATTTACAATAGCTACAATTTGGAAACAGCCTAGGTGCCCGTCAGCAGATGAGTGGATCAGAAAACTATGGTACATCTACACAATGGAATTCTATGCTGCAATAAAAAAGAAGGAATTCTTACCATTTGCAGCAACCCGGATGGAACTGGAGAGCCTTATGCTAAGTGAAATAAGCCAGCCAATGAAGGAGAAACACCACATGATATCACTCATTTATGGATAATAAAGAACATTATAAACTGATGAACAAAAAGATAGATACAGAAGCAGTAAAGTATCAAACAAACTGTCAAATTACAGCAGGAAGGTTAAGGAGAGGTGGGGTAGATAAGAGATCAACCAAAGGATTTGTATGCATGCATATAAGCATAACCAATGAACATAAGACACTGGGGGGTTAGGGGATTCCTGGGAGGGGGGGTGCAATGAGAAGATATGTATACATGTCACACATTAATAAAAAAAATAAGAAAAAGTAAAAAAAGAAGAGAAAAAAAAAAGAATGTGCTGGGTATCTGGGCCTCCTGCAGAATGTAGGGGGCTATTTTAGGCCTTGGTTGGGGAGAATCAGTGATTAGGTTACTGCTTACTTAACAGAATACCAGATTATTAAGTCTCCCAGGAGACCCAGGTAGCTTACAGTTTAGGCTAACTGCTCCTTTTATGTCTAAAGATGGCATCTAATTTGGAGAATGAACACCTTTGTAATTAGTTCAGAGGCCTGGAAAGCTATTTGTTGTTTACATCTTTGTTATCAGGATTTGGCTCTCCCAGACACAGTGAGGTTTAAAACTCGAAGGTAGAGCATGTATCTATTTAAGAATTTATGGCATCCAGTAATTTGGATTAATTTCCACCTTGAGTGTTCAATGAATGTAATTAATATAGTGTATTGTGACTTTGAAGTTAAGAATTGTGATATTTCTAATTTCACAGTGTGAGTTTGGGGATGATGAGGGTTTGGGGTTTGGGAGGTTTGATTTCAGGTCTGGCAATATCCTTGAGTCTGACCAGATTCTACTCGCCTTTTTGGTGAGGGGTGAGGGAGTGTCTTTCAAAATATGCATAAATTCCTGTACTAACCTTCCTTCCCAACCTTATTGTTAATTATTCCTGTTGGAAGGAGTTGCACAGCCAAGCTATTTACTATGTGGCAATTCACAGTGGGTTTTTTCTATCTTCATGCCTGCTCCCCTACCTTCTCCCTTTCCTCCTTCATGGAGGTAATTCCTAAGAAAGCTCAGTCAAGTCTTGATCCTTCATAGAGCTTTCTCTATTCATATAATTTCTCAGTGATTGCTCTCAGATCCAAAAGCATCTGTTTTATTTACTTCCTTCCTTCATTCAAATATTTTATATGTATTGTATCCAGGGAACCATATACTATAGATGCTAGCTGTTTTTGCATTTTGGAGTTTATTTTCTAAGGGAGAAGACAGACCCTACAAAACAATAATAGCATTAATACTTTAATTATTATAATAAGCTCTGGAAAGGAGAAAAATGATGCTCAGAGGGTCATACACGCTTGTCATGTAATACTATCTTTAGGGAGAGAGAGATTATTTATAAAATGTATGAAATATCGGAATAGGCACTAGGCACATATTATCTCCTTCCATCCTGCCAACAACTTTATGCATAAGGTCATGTTACCACCATATTTCAGAAAAGGATCAGGGGGCTTGTAGAAGTAATGGCACTTCATCTTTTAAATGAACAGTGGAACTGAAATTTGACTGTCAGATTTCATAGTCTATTTGTTATTCTTGTAGGCGAGTTTCTTAATAGCCTTAACTAGTGAGTATGAAGTTTTGAAGAAAGGAATCTCACCTTGCACAACATGTTGCCTTGCAAATAGGAAGATCTCAGTGACCAGCTGGCAACATAACTGAATTAAATCATGAAATGAAATAATAGTGTATAGGAGATTGAAGGACTTAGGGGTTGATTCAGGAAAAAGATAGGACCACAAGAGGCAATGATACAAGTTTTATTCCATAGTTCTTAGACAGGATTGCATGAGAGGGGAAATCCTGTCAGCATGAGACTGATAGGAACAAAAATAGAATATTGGGGACTAGCTAGAATTGTAAAAAAATATTAATCATGTTCTGTTATCCATGATTATTTTATTCTGATTAAAGAAGGCATATGCTAACCAGGCTGGGAGTTGCATGCGGGACCTGGGAACTCACCTGGACATGCAGTCCATCTCTCCATCCATCATGGAAAGATTAACACCCATGTTACAGGAAACAGAGTCGCCAGCCCTTTGAAGACCCCCAGCCTTTGCACACCTGCAGGTCTTTGCAAATCCGCAGCCCCCATTACCTGTAAACTGCCCATTTGGCGAAGCCTTTAGCCTACTTCCCCATGTACTCTACCCTTCTATTCATTATACGCTTCTGGCTTATGATGGGGTGCAGAGCAGACTTTTGTGTACTACCTGCTGCTCTCCCATACTGCCAGTTGTATTGGAGTAAACTCTCATGTATGATTCAACTCTGTCTCCTCTTAATTGGCTCAAGTAGCGACAGGCAGCGTGGACCCATTCATTATCTAGTTACAAGACCACACAAAGGCCACGCTGTGGGGGTTACCATCCAGAAAGGGAGAAGGGGAATGAATTCTGGGGAAAAGGGGGATCAAAAAAAGGCTTGTATATATACATGATGTCATTCAGCAGTGAGATGGGGAATATCTGGGTCAGAGAGCTCTGAAAGGCAGCCGTGTCTGGGGCCTTATAGTTTCAAGGTCCTGTCTTATCACAAGGCAACAGCTGTTAGGTGAGGTTTTGTGGGTTATGCAAAACAGGCTCTGAACGACGAGAAATTTGCTGGTTTGGGCTATTTTAAAAAAATAATTAGAAGTGTTAAAATTTGAGTCTGGCACTGGTGGGCTTTCGAGCTAATGATTTCAGATTGCAATCATCAATACACAGAGGCCAATTTAGGCTCATTTGTGTAACAGTGAAATGTGGCTCTTGTTCTGAAACTCAGATTTAGGCTGAGTAGTGGACAATTTTATGAGGGGAGTTACTTCTACTATTGATTGTCTGCCATCAGCACCAAAAATTGTTTTTTTTTAATGAAGATATTCATCAGTGAAGGCTTTGGTGGTTATGAACTCTGCAGGCTCCAACCAGGCCTTGCCATTTTTTTAAATAAATATTAACTGAGGGAGGAAATGGGATAATTGTGGGCACCGAAGGAAGCATTTGCTTGAGATGTGAATGGCCAGTTCAGGCCTGGTAGTGATGACTGTGGGTAGTCCTGCTGTTTGATGGGCAGAGTATTGGAATAGGTTTGGATTTAAAAAGATTAATCTCCATGTTATTCATCTTATTTCATGGCTTCTACACACTTTACTTCAGGAGCATGAGTAGGACATGCACTTGGCTTCAAACTCTCCTTTCCTAGCCTTCTTTCAAGAAGGTTACGATATTCTGGCTTTGACAGCTATTACTCAATCACAGTATTGACACTGCATTAAAAAGTCTTCCTAATTTTTACCTTGGGTTTCTTCTGTGGAACATTAGAACTCAAGAAAAGATGATAGTAAAGAATTAATAAATCATTGCCAAAACTGGTGTGGCTCAGCGGATAGAGCGTCAGCCTGAAGACTGAAGGGTCCCAGGTTTGATTCCGGTCAAGGGCATGTATCCTGGTTGCAGGCACATCCCCAGTAGGGGGCGTACAGGAGGCAGCTGATCAATGTCTCTCTCTTATCGATGTTTCTAACACTCTATCCCTCTCCCTTCCTCTCTGTAAAAAATCAATAAAATACATTTTTAAAAAATTAATAAATCATCATACTAAGTTGAAATAGGCATTGGTCCTTTAAACAAAAGCATAAATTGAAATATTGACCATTCTAGTCTTATTCTTCACTTCTCTAAGAATTTCTAAGGATCTTTCCCCTCCCCCACATTACATGGAATAATTTAATTTGTATAACCTCGCTAAACTACTGAGAGACAAATAGGTGTAGATTAAGCAACATGCTTCTAAATAGCACATTTCAAAGAAGAAATCTCAAGAGAAACTAAAATTTTTGAACTAAATGAAAATGAAAAGGTGACTTATCGAAGTTTGTGAGATGCAGCAAAAGCAGTGCCCAGAGGGAAATATATGGCAATGAATGCATATGTTAGAAAAGTAGAAAGATCCAAAATCAATAATCACTTAGGAAACTAGAAAAAGAAGTATAAATTAAGCAGAAGAAGAAAAAAATAATAAGAATTAGAGGAGAAATCAATCAAATTGAAATCAGTACAGAAACCCAAAGAAACCCAAAGCTGGTTCTTTGAAAAGATCAATAAGCCGAGACCAGTTTGGCTCAGTGGATAGAGCGTCGGCCTGCGGACTGCAAAGTCCTGGATTTGATTCCGGTCGGTGGCATGTACCTTGCTTGTGGGCACATCTCCAGTGTGGGGTGTGCAGGAGGCGGCTGATTGATGTCTTTCTCTCATCGATGTTTCTGACTTTCTATCCCTCTCCCTTCCTCTCTGTGAAAAATCAATAAAATATATTTTAAAAAAGAAAAAAAAATCAATAAAATTGATAATCTCATAGCCAGGGTAACTAAGGAAAAACAGAGAGGACACAAATGATTAAATTTAAGGATATCAAATAAAAACTAATACCTGAAATACCAGGTTTCCATGTACTTCTTGTTTGACTAATTTTATCGTTTCCTTTCTTTAAGTTTTCCTACTGTAGCTTCTGGTTTCATCCCTATTCCCCTTGCATAATTACCTCTAGCTTGGAGTCAAAGGCTGGGGCGGGCAATGTTCAGAGAGGTTAGGGAGCTGCTTCAGCAGTGAAATTTGCCTGCCATTCATTCTTTGATGCCTGAAATCACCATAATGGAATTTTCTTCTTTCAATTGAATTAGTTCTCTGTGGAGGGCAGAGGTCTCAGGTTGTTAGTGTAAAGCAGCCTTTCTTATAGAGCAGCCGGGGAACAGGCCTTGATAGGGAAGAGGTGAAAGAAAGTTGGGTGCTTGGCAAGGTCAGGCTAGAAGGAAACTGCTTCAGACCGGCGAGAGAAACTGAGAGTGGCATTGAACTATAGTCAACCATGGGCTTCCCTTCCTCCCAGCAGGCCTCCTTTTGCCCCTTTTCTCTGACAATTCTGCCACAGGCCACTTTTCTCTCAATTTTGCCTCTCCATCTCTCCTCAGGCACCGTGCCCCTTCTTTTCTTTGTTTTACAAGGGCACTATGAGCTCTCCAATGCCAAAGGCCTCTGTGCTCAGCTACGCAGGATGGTAATGGCTCAACATTACTAACCATGATGACCATGAGGACTGGGTCTGTTGACTTGTGATCTTTTCAGCCACAACATCTGTTAAAACCTGTGGGGCCCTCTTTCACGTCCCTGTTTCACGCCTGGGTGGTTCAGGGTTCCCGTTCAGGGTTCGGGTTCTGAAGGAGGCTGCACGCAAATGAAAAGAGAGACTAGAAAAGCATTAATTTGGCAATATTGAGGGGCCAGGCGGGAACCTTCCTCTAGTGCAGCGGTTCTCAACCTGTGGGTTGAGATCCCTTTGGGGGTTGAACGACCCTTTCACAGGGGTCGCCTAAGACCATCGGAAAATGCAGATATTTACATCACGATGCCTAACAGTAGCAAAATTTCATGGTTGGGGGTCACCACCACATGAGGAACTGCATGCAAGGTCGAGACCTTAGGAAGGGTTGAGAACCACTGCTCTAGTGAGAAAACTACCCTCTGCTCTGACCTTTCTATCCTTTTCATTAAGACTATGGGATACACCTATGACCTTTAGGCAGGAAATTCCAAGAACAGAAATTTACATGAAACATACAAGTAGAGGCTGCTTGAGCTAACAATGTTTCAACTAAACAGTGAGTGATTAGCTCTGACCTTTCAGAGCAATTAAGGTTGACCAGCCTCTGGTCTCCTATCCACATCTTCCTATTAGTGAGACAATGTTTGGTTTCCAGCAAAAACCACTGGGGCTGGGAGATGATTGGGATGTTTCATTTGAGATGACTTTCTTGCTCTTCAGCTAAAGAGATCTATTTAGTTGAGAGAGGATGCCTTTGTACTTTTTCTGACCCAAGTTTTGTCTTATGGAGCTTAGGGAGATATAACTCCTTTCTGGCTTGCTCACTGGGCATTTTGACTGCAGTTCAACTATAGTTATGTTATTCCTTGGCTGGGGAGAGGGCTCATTTCCTCTCACATTTTAATTTTTATTTTGGTGAAATCTTGTTAAAATTAAAACCAGGGTAATCTGGGGAAAAGATATACCAACATAAAGCTATCAAGCAGCCTGGTACTCTGCATATGAGAGGAAAAAGAAGGGCCTACATAGGCTCCTCAGAATTGTCCTTGCCTTGACTGTGAGCACATGAGCATTTCAGTTCCTTTATTTCTCTAGAAAGGCAGGCAGAATAGGAAGGGGTTAGAGTATAGGCTATAGCGTCAAAGTATCTGCATTCATGGAGGTAAGTATATGCAGCAATATGGAGGAAAGCATCCTAAGTAGAAGGACACAGTGAGCGCAAGGGTTGTGAATAAGCACGTTGTGTTTGAGAAAGAACAAAGTGTGGAGTGGAGCTGGACCACAGTGAATGGGGAGAGAGTAGCTGGAGAGGCAGGTGGAGACAGCTTGTGTATGGCCTTATAGGCTAGGTTAGAGAATTGGATATTACTATAAAAGCAAGAAAAAAATCTCTGGAGAGTTTTAAGTAGGGAATGGATATGATTTGATTTGGGTTTTTAAAATATTACTCTTGTTATTATATAATGAATAGGTTGGAGAAGAATGAGTTGAAGCAAAGGGCACAGTTAAAAGATGATTGTAATAGTCTAATATAAGAAAAGGTGGTGTCTTGGACCAAAATAATTATGGTGGAAATAAAGTGAAGTGGATAAATTTCACTATAGTTTGGATGTGGGGTCCCCAGGGGTTGCTCATGTGTTGAGTGTGGGAGAAAATAGAAAAGGAGGAATTAGTGATATCACTTAACATTTTGATTTGATCAGCAATTGGGTGGGTGCTAGTTAAGATAGAGCAGACAGGCTTTTTTTTTTTTGGTGGGAGGGGGCAGGAGACTGTAGGTACTGTATATGGAATTCAAGAGTTCTGTGTTAGCCATAGATGTGTGACATTAAATCTTATTAAACATCTAAATGGAAATGTCATGTAGGCAATTGGATATAGGATTTGTAGGTCAGTGAAGATATAAGGAACTGATGGTACACATTTGGGAGTGATTGGTATGAGGATGGGAATTTAGCCTTGGGAATAAATGTGACCTTGTAGGGAGAGGGTGTCGAGCAAGCATGTCACGAATATTTTTGTGGCCCAGCCAGAAAACTTAGAGGACTCAGCCAGAGAGGTAAATAACATTCTTCACCTAGAGTTTGGCATGTATTATTGTAGGCACAATTACAATAACTGTATGTAAGAAACATAATAAAAATTTTGTCACTTAATTTTCACAGTATCCTGTTATACATAATTATTAATAACCAACTATGACATTCGCTAATGACTGATTCTACAATAGTGTTGCATTCATTTCTCTTATGGGCCTTCTGTGCAAGTGCACCATTTCTCTCCACTAATACTAGCAGTGAATATTTTAGCAGCTGATTGCCATGTCAATAGTTTTGGACTAACTTGTTCGGTGTGTGCAACAAGAAATATTTCGCTTTCAGAGAACAAGAAAAATAGGTTTATTTGCATTACTCTTACTAATTTGTGCAGTTATTCAGTGTCTCATAAGTTAATGTTCAAGAAAATATTAATTTTTATCAAATGTTCTATTATTTTATGTTAATGATTACTCATTTATTTCAGCCCTTCGTATTCAGCATGTTTCTATGAAAATTGAAGGTTGTTTTTTTTTTTGCAGCCCACATAAAACTTAAACCTTGTTTATTTGGCCTGTGTTAACCTTTGAGTTTGACATGCTTGGTGTCTAGAGGGAGAAGAAAAGAGGGCTGAGATCTGAGGTACTGCATTTAGAGGTCAAGCAGAAGAGAAGAAAACTTAGAGGACTTGGCCAGAGAAGTAAATAACGTACTTCACCTAGAGTTTTGGCATGTAGTGTGGTAGGCATAATTACAATCATTATCACTGCTACTGTTTTATAAAAGAGCAAAAATGTATAAAATTTGTAATTGCACCTTTTCTGTAGACATTATCTTTGATTATAAAGTGCCAGCATTTCATGCATTTCTTTAATTTTCTTCTTTGTCTTCACAGTTGAAGTCACAGGCAACTGGCTTGAGTCCAGCAAGCTTCTAATTGAGCCTAAAGATTTGCTGTTTTCAGGACACCTAGTGATTTCCAAGTTTGTACCAACGATTTTAACTTTATGAGAATTGTACTTCCTATTACTAGTTATCAGCACTTTCATTTTTACGTTTTCCACTCATTTTATAAACCAATAAGGACAAAATGCAATAAAGTAGTCCCGTAATTGCACAAATAGCTGTACAAAGATGGTGACTGCCAGAATGGAACTGGATGTAAGCAGGCAGTGCCATAGTGTAATAGATTTAAATGTGTATTACTCATCTGAGGTATGAAAATATGCATATGAAGGCAGTTTTGTGGGGGCCTATGCATTATCTATAAATGCACTCCCCCCAAGAAATCAAATGTCTAAGATGAGCCAGGAGCCATTTGTATTTGCTCATCACCAGGCAGATAGACTTCCGTTCATGCACCTGTCTAACCCCTCTTCACAGAAGCCAAACATCAAGAAATACGGCTCCCATCTGTAGCACTGGTACTTGACTCAGTAGTCAATAGCTCAAAATATCATTTAGTTGATAGTCCTCTTGCTTAATAAGGAGTTAGAGATTGGCTAACAAAAGGCATCACAGATGGTGAGCAACAGACTTGAAGGAGCCATGCCAGTCCCTAATTACTAAGACATATTTGTAAGAGCTCTGAGACTTGTCTTAACCCACAAGTGAGAACTTCCATGGCTTCAGGCTTCCTTCCATCTCCACAGTGTTTGAGACGTGGATTAAAATCAGATGCTTTAGCAATTGGCTTGGCTTTCCAAACATCAGGCGCATTTTAATTTAAAAAAAAAAAAATAATAATTCTCTTACTCCACAAGAGATTAACGAATTTTAATTTCTCTAAGAACTCATTTCCTCATCTGATTTACCTGCGCCCCCCCCCTCCCTCACCTCCCGCAGATAGATATCCCCAAGCAATAGCAGTTTACTAAGGCATTGTTTATAAACTGTGCAGATTTTCCTTGGGAATCTTTATATTGGTAAAAAGAAGCCCTCAAATTTATACTGGTGACCCATTTGTGAAGGCTGATCATTTTGGTAAGGGTTATTCCATTTTACAGATTTTGCTGGATATTGTAGTATTTATTTACAGATAGCTGGGGGTGAGGAGATCATGCCTTAACACTCCATAACTTTTGTTTTTGTTAATCTCACTCAAGGATAATTTTTTCCAATGATTTTTAGAGAGAGTAGAAGGGAAGGAAGAGGGGAAAGGAAGAGAGAGAGATGAGAAAGAGGGAGGAAGGGAGGGAGGGAGGGAGGGAGAGAGAGAGAGGGAGAGAAACATCAATGTGAGAGAGACACATTGATAGGTTGGCTCCCACAGGAGCCCTGGGCAGGGTTGGGGATAGAACTTGCAATCCAGGTACATGTCCTTGACTGGGAATTGAACCTTTGACCATATGGTGCATAGGCCAGTGTTCTGCTCTGAACACACTGGCCAGGGCAACACTCCATAATTCTTTAAAAAATGTTTTAAAGTGCTTTTAAAATATGTATTACATTTGTACATTATAAGACATAATAACAAATTGAACATTTATGAATCCGCATCCTGTTTAAGAAGAACTTTTACCAATGCTATTGAAATTTCCTGAAGTTTGCACTCATTCTTCTCCTTTCCTACTTTTGTTAGCTGTATTGTTTTTATGTTATTATAGTATATAACACTTTTCATACTATTTACTTGCTCTATCCTTATCTTTTGACTTTAGTTCTACAGTTAAATATATTCAAGGTTCAATCTATTATTTATGCTGAAGCTTTCCCAATAATTTGTTATTTGTCTGAAGCTCATTTTCCAGTAGACTACTCAGGAAAGTCTCATGGAATCAATATTTCTGAATTCTTGTATATTCATAATCGTTTTGTTGACACATTTATCTGGAAAGATAGATATAAAATCTTTGGCTTATATTTTTTTCTTGGGATATCTTTTAAAATGTTGTTTCATTGTTTCTACCATAAAATCTTGAGAAGTTTGATTTTAATTTTATTTTCTGCCCCTCACATGTGACCTGGTCTTTTTGTTTGAATGCCCTAATAATTATTTTCCATTTCTTTGAAATGTGGTAGTTTTAATAGGATATTTCTTGGTATAAACTATTGTAGAATAGTTTTCTTGGGTACTTGATGATTTAGTTAAAAAATTTTAAATTTTATTTCAGGCATGCATTCTTGAATTATGATTATTTTTTTTCTGTTCTATTTACTTTAGTTTTAGTTTAGGGACTCATTTGCATGTTTAGTATTTTTGGCTTATCTTTTGTTTGTCTTTGATCTTTTTAATAACTTCTCTGTTTTTATACGATTTTCTT
This sequence comes from Lasiurus cinereus, assembly GCA_011751065.1. Classification (NCBI taxonomy): domain Eukaryota; kingdom Metazoa; phylum Chordata; class Mammalia; order Chiroptera; family Vespertilionidae; genus Lasiurus; species Lasiurus cinereus. The sequence continues at coordinate 462 of JAAGEH010002410.1, read as the reverse complement.
TATATTTCCCTTTTTATTGTATATTTAGCTTCCTAAGTTTCTATGGTGGTCTATTTTCTCTCATGTTATTTTAAATTATTTTTTTCCAATTCTGTCTGATTTCTGATAGTCTCATTTTATTCTCTTCTTGTCTAGCCATTTATGACTTTATATCTAATATTTTTTTATAATTATGCTTTCTTGATTTCTTCCAGTTCATTTTGAAATATTAGATTTTAGTTTTCATCTATTTTGAGTCTGCATTTTTCTGGTTTGTTTTCATTATTTGTTGGGATATTTCATAGTTCATTTAAATGTGTTTTTTTTTCTGGCAATCTAGAAAGTGAATTAGAAAGTGAATTCCTTTCATATGTCAGTGAGATGGGTTTTCTTGGGCTATGAGGAGGTTTCAAAGGGCATCGTGATTGTCCAAAGTAGCCGTCATAGCTTCATAGTTTAAAGGCGTCCTCTTCTATTGTTACC